>JASFDE010000018.1:0-92019 GCA_036937135.1 Nidula niveotomentosa
CGCGAAGTGTCACTCAAGATCCTCGGCTACCTCGACGCAACGTCCCTCTGCCGCGCCGCCCAGGTGACCCGCAAGTGGAAGGCTCTCGCCGACGATGATATCCTCTGGCGCGGCATCTGTGAGCAGCATATCGGCCAAAAGTGTCACAAGTGTGGCTGGGGTCTTCCTGTGCTCGAGAAGAAGCGCAGGTACGGTCTGCAGTCTGCGTCCCCCTGTCCGTCTCCGTCCCTCCCTCTCCCACCCGCCCCGCCATCCTTGTCTCTCAAGCGCACTGCCGATGATTTCTTGGAGCTTTTGGCTCCTCCAGTAGCCAAGCGCCGTAGATCGGATCCAGTGGAGCCCTCATCCTCGTCACCCCTGCATCCCGAAGACGAGTCCCCCTCCTACGCCCTCCTCGCCCCCAACCCCTCCGTTCCTAATCCCCTTTCTAGCACACGCCCCTGGAAAGATGTATACAGCGAGCGCATGACCATCGAGCGCAACTGGCGCCGTGGCCGCTGCACCGTACGCACCTTTAAGGGCCACTCCGACGGCGTCATGTGCCTCCAGTTCTCAGAAACCCTCTCCCACCCTGCCTTCCCCGTCCTCATCACTGGTTCGTACGACCGCACCGTCCGTGTATGGAATCTCGAGACCGGCGCGGAGCTCCATTGCCTCAAGGGCCATACCCGCGCCGTCCGTGCGCTCCAGTTCGACGACGCCAAGCTCATCACCGGGAGCATGGACAATACTCTCAAGGTGTGGGACTGGCGCCGCGGGAGATGCATCCGCACCCTCACCGGCCACCAGGAAGGTGTTGTGTGCCTCAATTTCGACGAGAACGTCCTCGCGAGCGGGAGCGTCGATTCCACGATCAAGGTGTGGAATCTCAGGACCGGCGGCGCCTTCACACTGCGGGGCCACTCGGATTGGGTGAACGCCGTGCAGCTCTGGGACTCGAATGCCAGCGGGGTGAAGATCCCGGCTCAAGACAGCAACGTTAGACTATTCGACATGCACAACGGCGGTGCGAGCCCCAATGCGGGCAGCGGACTGCAAATCGATCCGGGAAAGATGCTCTTCTCTGCGTCGGACGATGGGACGATCAAGCTCTGGGACTTGACCCTGCGTGCGTGCGTGCGCGAGTTCACGGGACATGTGGGCCAAGTGCAGAGCATGAAGCTACTCCTGGCGGAGGAGTGCGAGGACGACGAGTCCTCGCCTCCTGTGGGTACCCAGGAAGAGGGAATGTCTGGCGTGGAAGAGGTCGACTCTGACTCGTCCGTGTCTGAGGCTGGGGCGCGTGTGGAGTCCCCTGATCCCTCGCCGCCGCCGAAGAAAACGAAGAAGCCCGTGCTGATCTCGGGGAGCTTGGACAATACGATCAAGCTGTGGGATATTGAGACGGGCAAGGCGGTGCGCACGTTCTTTGGGCACATAGAAGGCGTGTGGTCGATTGCGAGCGACAAGATGCGGCTAGTGAGCGGCAGTCATGATAGGACTATCAAGGTGTGTTGCATTCTTTGATTTTTGTTTTGATTTTTTGCTCATGGCTGTGTGCAGGTGTGGTCGAGAGAGGAGGGAAGCTGTACCGCGACACTTGTCGGCCACCAGGCGGCTGTGAGCTGTGTGGCTTTGGGTGAAGACAAGATTGTATCTGGGAGCGACGATTGTACGATAAAGGTGTGGAGTTTTGCTGGATGATAATGGGTCATCGCGAGTGTAACAGGAGAGATTATTGTTATTTTATTCCTCATCTTTATTGCTTGGTTTATTTGTTGTACATACCTTACTGCCCCAATCTTGCTATCAAGTTGCTCCATCTTGGTTTTATGGTTTACAACAGCGTCCATATGATATTGATATAAGGTATGCTATATAGCGGGTCTAGGAATACGGTATTTACAGGATGCTCAGGGTATTACTACAGGAGATGGTGATGTAGGTGGGGGGGGGGGGGTATGGGAACGGGGGTCGGCGCACACTGGCAGCTAGAAACGAGCAGCAGCACAACATGTCAGACTCCAGATAAAAGGGTATAATATACCGGCACCAGGCCTAGAATAGGTAGTGTCGTAAACGTTTAATTATAAGCGAAGTAACGGAGATGCGGGACACGGCAATAAAACCAGACGTGTCCGTTCCGTAGAGTGCTTAGGAAGAATGTTTTATTAATAGTTGGATATGTCGAAGCCGAGGCTTCTGAGCTCGCGCTTCCGCCTGGTATGGTCGCGCGTCTCGCGTGCTTCGAGGAAGATGCTGCGCTCCATGAGCTTTTCGTCCACGGCGTCGCTCTGCTGCACGCCTCGAAGTTGGTGCTCGAGGTACGCGAGCTGCCCTTGCTGTCGGTATTGCTCGAGATCTGGGGGGCTGTAGTGCAAGATCTCGCGCATGCGGTCCATAAACTTGGTGTACCGCTGGAAGTTAATTTGTGGGTGCCCGTCAACTTCGATGGCGAGAGGGTTCTGATGCAGGACTAGATGCAGCTCGCGGAGGTGGACGGCTGAAAAAAGGTTGTGAGCATGAGCTAATTTCTCCCCCTTTGGAGTATACTTACCGAGCCAGGGGATGCAGACGTTGGAAGAGTCATTATCGAGGGCCTGGTTTACGGCTTCGCGATAACCTTTATGGTTCGAGGCAGGATTCACGATGTCGTCAAGCTCGTCGAGCTTGCGTCGCTGGGCTGGTGTTAGTTCTTCCTTGGTGAGACGTAGACGATCGATTGGTGCAGAATGAAGGGCGGTGGCAATCGCGCTGAGGGAAGCAAAGTTATGAAATCTTCGACATTCCTGTGATAATCGCATAAGCAGCGAAGTATCTCATAGCATATCACGAACTTACATGTGCTGTGTTGACGAAGAACTTGAGCACCTCAGCTCGTGATTCGACCTTGTCATAGTGAAGAACCGACTGCTTCACCCAGAGAACAATCTTGTTGTTTGTCAGATATGCCTGTTCGACGTTGTTGCATATCGGAAGCCTCCTAAGATGGGCGAGATAATCCCCTGGAAGAATGTTCTTGTATCGATCGCCCTCTAGCAATGCTAGCGCGATCGCAAGGCTGTGCGGAAGAATTTCTGAGGCTTTGGGTATCCTTCTTCCTGGTGAGAGTGACGGAGACGTAAATGCTATGTCCCTTGTTGACTACAAATCTCAATGAGCTCATTTACGACTTCGGAGCAATGTAATTATATGCGCACCCGATCATGAATTGCTTGTAGCACGTCGTCGGCTTTGTCGACCATAGTTCGAGAAGGCCTGGTTTGTACGGCATGTTCACAAAAGCTTCTCATCTGCCACAACAGCTGACTGTCAATATGAAGACGACGGCTCGATACCCAGTACATGAGAATCATGAAAATACTGCAGAAAGTTGTTAGTGGACAGTTATTATTCAATCAAAACAGTGAGACAGACTTGTACTGTAGATGAACTCGGTTCTCCGAGCTCATATTCGTGTCCAATTCTGCGTCGTGAAAGCGGCGAGCCAGGATGCCGAATACGTCTTCGGATGTCGCAAAGTCTACGCATGCCACTAGAAAGATATCGCGGTATTCCAAGTCATTATTGCGATCTAAATGCAAATGTTAATAATCGTTTGGCTTAATGACGTATAAAAGACGACGTACTAAAGTTATTTATCAGCCTGTCGACCAGGCCTTCCAATGTCCCCGATAAAACTGATCCTGATTTCTTGTCAATATTTACGATCGGTCGCAGGTCTGCAACGGCATCTTTGAGTGCCGCCGGTATATGAACTCCTGAATCCGAAGAGTTGGAATTAACACTCCGCATTATGGAGGGGGAACCATTCGAAGATTGCGCCCTATATGAACGAAGGGGGACTGTGAGGCTGCTTGGGGATAAATGTGCCAATTCCAAATGAGGAGGACCATCGAACGCAGGCGAAAATTTCACTGCGGGGTTGGATTCCACTATAATACCAAGACTATCGCTGCTGGAGGGCTGGCGACTGGTCCTCACGTTACCGAAGGTTCTCAGACCACCGTCAGGGAAGTTAATGGACAGAGGAGATATAGAGCCCGACGATGAGCTTGCTTTGCTGTCGGCAGTGGATGGTCGACGTAAACCGAAAAGGGAACGTTTTTTCGATGGAGATTGAGCATCTAACAAACATCGTCATTTACTTCAACGAATATTCAAAAATCACGACAATAATTTCTCACCTGCTGCCGGAGCGGTGATAGGCCGTAGTTGGGATAATTTCTCCCGCACCTCCTTCATCGAAGGACGAGATTCGGGTTTCTTCTGCCAGCACTTCTTCATCAAACTCCACATTTCGTCATCGAGACCCCTCGCTGTGACCTGTTTACCTGGACGGCTAGGTAGTTTTCCGTGATCAAGTTCGCGCTGGACTGCAATATCTCGACTGATATTGCTAAACGGTTGCTCCCCAGTCAGCAACTCTAAGCACACCATACCGAAACTCCAGATATCACAGTGAGTTGATAAGGTGCCATTGCTCAGAATCAGCTCTGGAGCGAACCAGCGTGGATTAATACCCTGGGCAAAGGTCATCCCTTGACCGCACTGGCAATGTGATGTCAGAGACCTCTTGTAAACCCGCTATAGTGGCATGTACACATACATCTTCCAAGAACTTCGATAATCCGAAGTCGGACAAACGTGCTGTACCGTCCATTGATACTAATATGTTCGCCTGTGTCCATGAGTCATTAGCACTGCTGAGGAGTCAAGGTAACTTTTAACACAGCCACGTACACCACGAAGGTCCCCATGCACAATGGTTTCATCGTGCAAGTACATTAACCCTGTATTTAGCACAGGTTAAGCAGCAGTTCGGATGAGAGGCTGAATCCATTCATACCAGCTGCCACATCTCTCAAAATTCTTAAGCGGTCAACTTCGGGATACAGTTGGACATATTCAATGGCGGTGCCGTTATCCATCCATGGACTGACCTGAAGAATAGATGAGGAAAGAGTAACCTTGTTTCGACAAGGACATACGGAGTAGAGTTGTTCTCGAATGTAAACGACACCGTAGAGTGGGAGTACATTCTCATGATGAAGACCTCTCCAGAGGACGACTTCTCGTTGAAAACGCTGTAACAGAAATTAGGGCCGTGAAGTTTGCACTTGGAATGACAAGTACCTTTTGAACGTCTGGATTGTTCATTAATGTCTTAGGTTGTCGGAGGGCCACCTGCAAAAGATATATAAAAGGCTCTTCTCACGAGTGTATCTATTATACTCACCTTCTCTTTCCCTAGCCATTGACCTACAAAATAATCAACAAGGAGCCTTACGGGTTATATTCATACTAACCAGGGTAGATATCATTGAAAGTGCCATTAGCGACAGCGCGGTCGCTTGTGGCGGTCACTTGACCAGTTACTAGTGAGAAAACATTACGTTAAAGCCTGAGTGAGATGCACAAGATAGCATACTCACAATCGGTTAAAGGAGGTAGCTTGGATGTCTTTTCGTGTAGCCACCACAGACTATCTCGGAAGGTTATCTCTTGATTAGGTGGCAGATCCGGTTCCATTAATTCCTGCATTGAATGAGTTACAGAAGTAGAAACTGATTACAAGCACAGTGGCTGACCTTTTGCAGGCTCTCCATAATCTGTTCCACGTCTTGTGGCCGAGATGAATCCATGTTCCGAATGGTCATAAGCTCATCTGTACTCCTGACAATCCGTTGCAACAGGTCACGCAGCTCTTCTTTATCACGCTGCTGAATTAGCCTCGACTCGTTGTGGCTTTTAGTCATTTCGAGTTGGGTATGGATCTGTGAAAGAAATTAGAAAGTTGGCAGGAGCATTGAAGATTGAACTGGATTGCTTACATGGAATTGCATCATAGCTGCGTCAAGGTCGCGATGCAAACTGTTAATGCCTTCTTTTACTTCACGTTGCTGAAGGTAACTCTTGACCAGAGTCAATTTGGCCCACTGGTTTACCTTTCGGTCTATACGGCGAACCATACTTCATTACAGCGTGAATACTATGTTGTGTTTCATTAGACAAAGATAAGCGATACTTACGTCGTCATCTCATCAGCAAATTCAATTGCTTTAGTGCCTTCTAGGCCTGTTGAGCTATCGCGCAGCACGAGCATCAACTTCACGCATCGGGTGCTCAATTCCTGACATTGTTGCTGCGGGGCAATCGGTTAGTCCATATTTCTCGTTAGACAGACCGTCGTCATTACCTTGTAGACTTTGATGTTTTCAAGAGTAGCGTAAGTTGTTGTCACTGATAACCAGATTGATACGTCTGAGCTCTTCACGAGCAATGGCAGCCGGATCTGAAAGACTTACAGATTGTAGCGGCAGCACCGAGACCAGGTACCCCGCTCAAGGCTAGGAGGTCTTGCAAGCTCATGGGGCTTCAGTCGGCAGATGCTAACGATGAGCGCAGTAGAGGGGGGAAGACATAACCATGACCAGCAGGCGGCTAAGTATATCTATACACCATTCCCTGCTGTCATAACTGCCGCTTGCGTCTGCGGGGCACTGGTTCGACCAGGCACAGGGCATTCGATCTTTGGATGCTGTGTTAATTGTCCGAGAGCGGATGCGCTTTCCGAGTGGACCTTGGGTGGACCTGGAGTGGACAACGCGGTCTCATTTTGGCGTGATGCGAAAAGGCAGCTTGGCGCTCAGTTGACATGACCTGTGTTGACTCGGGAAGGTGTTCACATCGAATATTCCGCTAGATGATAAGGGACATCATAGCTCCCAGTTTGCTAACAGCTCTTCAAATTAACGGATGTACTCTATGCAGATAGTAGTTAGGCCTCGCATGAGATATCGAGCATAGGAGTGAAGGGAAGGATGATGGTGACGTTTGCTCAAGATTGATAGCGATCATGCAGATTTGGTACATGGGAAGCCATCTAGTGGTTTCTGGGAGTATAACTTCCATTGGTAGCGTGGCCGAGTTGGTCTAAGGCGTTGGATTTAAGATCTTGATTCCCAATGGGCGTAAGCCCGCGCGAGTTCGAACCTCGCCGCTACCAACGGTTTATTTTTTCCTGACATTTGGTTTGCGATACACAGGAGATGATGTAAGTCATGTGAGTGCTTCACGTGCAGGCTGGGGTACAACACTACTAATACACGGCAGTCAATCATACAAGTAGCGTGCACCTGGTGCGCATTCAAGGGTTTCAACAATTTACAATGAGAGAGATCTTATTCCTTGTTCCTTCCAAACTAAATCTTCAAAAAAACTAAAGAACAAGTGAGTAATGTCTCCACAATAAGCAGATATTCTACTTACATCGTTAATATGATCCTGACCACCAGGGCCTTGCCTTACTCTGGTATCATAATTATGAGAGTTCATACTCCACTTCATAGAAAGCAGAACATACCTGCGAGTTGGTTTAAATTCTTCAACAGTTTCTTCAGGGTCCCAGAGATTCGACATGCTACTGGCCCCTCCAGGAGTCGTCCGTACTCGCCTGTCACAAAGCTGTCAATTTGACCAGAAATATGTGTTGGTTTCAGACCAACCTGCTGGGCTTCACGCTCGACGCGAAGTTGATTCCAGACTCTTCCTCTTCAACAGGAGGTTCAGAGGGCACAGAGACAGCTACAGCTGCTGTAGTGGTCTAAAGGATGGAGTCCAGGTGTGATTTTCATACGATGCTCTAATCAAGAAGAAATACCTGAGCCTCGCCATCTCTCGGTGGTGCGGTTGCTAATGCGTCATCGTCATCTTGCTCAAAGATGTTGGTGTGAGGGCCACCGGGAACAGTGCGAACGCGACGGGTAGGCTTGAAGTCGTTGGACGCGTTTGACACGTGTTCTGTCAAAGTGTCAAAGGAGGCTATGGCAGATGTAAGATAGGCATACGAGTGGTGGTCGTGGCGGCGGCGGCTGTATCTCCAGCGGCGCTTTCAGATATCTTGCCGAATTTTGCATATCCTTTATTTATGATTATAGTCGAATAACTGAAGTGACGTGGGGGCACCTACTCGGAAGCTTTTGAATATTGCCAAAGCTCGGGTCAACTGTGGTACCGGTATATCTAAGGGGGTAGAAGATTAGCGCCAGAGAGCGGTGCTGCGAGAAAGGTTTAGCGTACTTCAAGAATTCAACAAGCGAGCGTTTAGTAAACACGATGTTGGTGGAATCCCAGTCAAGCAGCCCTAAATGCAGACGTTAGACGTGATTATAGACACCTTCAACGGGAACACGAGAAGAACCTACCGAGGCTTGACGCCCAATCCTTCTCTTTTGACATGTCGATGGCAGTCGATGGGGTATAACTAGAGCGGTTTGAGTTGGATATTCCGGAATAAATTGTGGCACGCACCTGGAGGAGGACATCTTACTGAAGAGTATACTAGTTAGATGGTAAGAGTGAGAGCGGTTTGAGAGTGGTCGTCAAGCAGTTCGGATTCCAACTTGATCGCGGGGTTGCGTGACCAGATCACGAGATCGTGCTCATGATGATGTTACGAGCGTGACCAAGAGCCAGGGCAGAGCAAGCTTGGCAGAGGACATTCAGCAGGATACCTTGGACCTTCGCCAGAGCGGCCCATAGGAATTGTATTCAGCGGCAGACTCTTGTCTCCGTCTAAGTAAATTCTGGATTTATTGCTGGCATTCCTCTATACTAGCAACTATGCTGGCAGGTCCTGCGAGAAGAGTGCCTTCCGTTCTGCTTTTAACGATGCGCCGGTTCGCGTCTGCACCTGCACCGTCCGCCGTATACTTCGACCCCACTCGACAAAACGATCCCTCTGTCTCAACGACTCCCGAAAATATCACTCAGCAACAACGAGAGGCTCTTGATGCGGCCCTGCGAGTTGACCAAGCAGGAGAGGTAGCCGCAAACTACATATACATGGGACAAATGGCTGTCTGGGGACGTGACCCAAAAACTGGCCCTCTGATTCAAGTACGGTCGGCCCTCCATCTTCAGCAATGCATGGCGTTCACATTGTTTCACAGGGGATGTGGGATCAAGAAAAGAAGCATCTCGCAGTAATGAACAAGCTACAATTACAGCACCGCGTCCGGCCTACTATCCTTTCAGATGTCGCTAAGGTGGCGGGATTTGGACTGGGAGCAGTCACAGCACTCATGAGCAAAGAAGCCGCAATGGCGTGTACTGAAGCCGTTGAGACCGTTATTGGAGAGCACTACGACGAGTAAGTTCGGATATCTCTCATTCCGAATACTCCCGGATGCTGAACCCGACGTTATCAGTCAACTGAAGGAAATGGAATCTCTGCCTGCTGATCATCCCAGCGTTCCCTTACTGAAAGCGGTGGTCCACGAATTCAGAGACGACGAACTAGAACATTTGGATATTGCGGTGGAGAATCATTCTCAGCGTGCTCCAGCACATGCATTGCTTAGTAGCGTAGTCGGAGCAGGTTGTAAAGTCGCGATAGAGCTCTGCAAGAGATTCTAGATGTTGGAATTCTATATCCCCGAAACGATTATTTGTTACAAGAGGGCGAGTATGGATGCCTACCGCCGCAGGCATTTATGTCACCATATGTCTACCACCTTCACAGGAGCCTTCACTTCACTGTCGTTTGCCATTTTCATATCAGCAATGCAATGAAACCTGCAAGTTAATGAGCATTGTCTGACGCCATTCCATTCCAATGACAATGAAGGAGTCTAATCTGCTCCTGCTTCTGGTTGTGGCTGAGCGACAGTAAGCGGCTGGCCTTTGAGCTTTCCAACCCAATTCCATTTTAACTAAAGCCAAATGAGTAATGAAGAAGCGACGAAGTAACTAGAACGTACGTGGTAGGTGTTGGCAACATAGAATAAAGCACTGGGGACGATGATGAACCCAAATGCAGCTGTGCGGAAGGTTCGTTTTGTCCAGCGGAAGTTCATGTATGCATCTTCGCGCTATGAGACCAGTTAGCGAATACCGGGTAAGGATACTGCTGGAGGACGTCTACCATGCGGTTAAACCGCTCGATGGCGGGATCCACCTGTAACAATGCTGCTTATCAGAATGATGTCCTGCTCGCGATGAGCTGAATAAATACCTTCAGAGGTCCTATTCGCAGTAGGGGTGAGTTAAACGCTGTATGCAAGATCGGAGAATTACGCACCGTGGCCGCCCATGGTGAAGGTTCAAAGAGAGAGGCGTTGTTTGTGTGTTGTTTGTCTTACACTTGCTTCCGACTACCATCATCCACCGTGTCCATTTTCATAGCCTCTTGCCTCCATGGCGTATAATCGTGAATGGGATAGGGGCAAAGACTCCTGGAACGAGGGCGCTGCTTGGGGCGCCGCCGATACTAGAGGTAATGTGCGCCCCAGAGAACAAGACTATCACGGAGACGGGAAACGAAGGAAGTTTAATAATGGAGTATGTGGCATATTGGTCGAATTGGAATTCACTATAGTTTCATACGCAGGGATTCGAGGGATACGACGCCTCGCAACAGTACGATGCAAGCGCCTATGGTGGCACCGTCTATGGCAACTACCGGCAGAACGACTATCCGCAGGAATACGGACAGGAAGACCGACGAGGACCAGCAGGAGCAGGAGCAGGAGCAGGAGCGGCTGGCGGCTTTGCAAAGAAACGGCTGGCACCGTCAGAGCCAAGTCCGCATGTTATCTTCCTTGGGTTGGACCCAGACTTCACAGAGGCTGATGTCTGTCGACTCTACGTTCTTGACTCTATTTGAGCCCGTGACTGAAGTCGTTTCCTCTACCCCAGCTTCAGGCATACCTTTCCTCCAACGGATGCAGCATCGAAAGCGTTACTATCATCCGAGAGAGATCATCAGGCACTTGCACATTTGTATTTACTCCTACACATGCATTAACGTTCTTCGCCGTGCGTTCAAGGTTCTTCCAAAGGCTTCGGCTTCGCGCAATTCGCCAGCACGGAGCATGCGCGTGCATTTGTGGATCCTCTGTTCCCCTTCATTCAAGTTCCTCCACCGGCATCACATGGTGCATCTGCAACGGCAGCATTCTACAAGGCCCTTGAGACGGGAGCTCCGCATAACGGCCGGCGAGTTAAAATCGATTATTCACAGAGCGCCAGTCCCCATGATAAAGGTCGCGTTAACCGAGGCAACATGAACGACGGCACTAGAGATATAGGAAATGCACAAGTTCCTGTGCTACTCTTCCGCGGCCTCGACCCTCTTTCTGGACCCCAGGCTATTTATCAGGCCATGTTGTCTTCATCTGGTCCCGACCAACAAGGTGCTAAGGGAATGAAGCGCATCATCCTTATCAAAGACAAGGTTACCATGGCCAGCTTTGGGTTTGCCTTCGTAGAATTCGTCGACGTGCAGGTTAGTTCTTTCTTTTGTCCAGGTCCTTGCTATGTTCTCATTTTCTGCATTGTAGTCTGCCGCAGCCGTCTTGGCGGCTACGATGTCCCCTCAAATACATCCAGCTGGTTTCCGGATCTCGGACCGCCCCGTTGCAGCTTCCTTCGCTCACCCGTACTCCTTCCAACCTGTCACTGACTTTCTTTCTCGTGACGAAGCATGTCTTCCTTCCTCCATGAGTCTGGGAGGTGCCGAGGACACCTGGGTTAGATACTGGGACGAAAGTTCCACAGTAGCTGTGCTCGAATTTAAGGTAGAGGAACCGGCGCAAGCTGCGGCTCCGACTAAAGAAAAGAAAGAGAGGAAGCGCGTAAAGGGTGGGTAATTTTCTTGTCATAATATGCAAGACCACGCATTAATCCCTCTCAGGTGATCTCGATGCTGGAAAGAGCGTTCCAGCTGCGCCTTCAGCGCTTCCGGTGTCTGATAAACCCGTGACTTTAAATTTCAGCAAAGGCCCAGTAAAAGTCAACGCAGGTCCAGTGAAAGTTCCAGTACTTGGATTTTCACTGGATGATAGCAGTGCTGGTGCAGATGCCCAGGAAGAGGAGGCAAGCTCCGAACCCAACAAACGTAGGTTTTGTCAGACTCTCGCGCATATAACTGGTCTCAGTTTGGATTTCTAGCTCTTGTAGTCAAGAAGGTGGCGCCCCTCATAGCGAGCAAGAAGGTATGTGATCTCCGCTGCGTCGCTTGGAAGATTCGACTCTAATGACTCCTTGTACAGACCGCCAGCAACATTAATAAGTGGAATCAAGTGCAAGAGGAGCTTACACAAACCACAAGTGCTGCAACAACGTCCTCGGTTACGGTAATCTTCTTACTTCTTTCTCCTGTGATTGGTTTCATGTGTGGTTCTTATATCTCACGCTTACTCAGGCTGCGCTACCAAAGCCTTCACCTGCCCCTTCCGTTGTGGAGAAGAAGTCGGTGGAGGCCTCCCTACCAGCGGAAACGGAATTCGAATATTCGGACCTCAGTGGACTGATGTGCTTACTCTGTGCAAGACAATTCAAATCCATGGACCAATTAAAGCGGCATAACAAGGAATCTGACCTGCACAAGGCTCGCATCCTTCAGTGCTATATTTCTTAATGCTAGGCTAATACAGTCTGTCGGGATTCTTTTTGTTGTCTCTACAGAAGAATTACAAGGATGCCAACTTGCGCGAGGTTGCTCGACAAAAGGTGCTTGCACGAAAAGGAGCCGGAACCGAGCAACCAAAATATCGCGATCGAGCATCTGAACGCCGAATCTTATTCAACCAACCTGATGCTCCTGTCCCCGAGAAGGATGCTGCTCAACCTACTAAGAAACGACATTTGGAACTTCCTATACCTGATCCCTCTCCGCCACCACCGGCTCCTGTCAATCCTGGGCAGGATGAAAGCAACATTGGAAACAAACTCCTTAAGATGATGGGCTGGAAGGAAGGCACTGGACTTGGATCGGAAGGGGATGGCAGGGTTGAACCAATGTATGTGTACTGCAAGTTTTCTGCCACAAGTTTATATTTTAATATCCTTTTAGTCAAACTGCCATTTATGCGCAAGGAGTGGGGCTCGGTGCGAGCAAAGGGAAAGAGATAGGAAAGTACACAGAGGGCTACTCTGGCTACGTCCATATGGCCCAGGACGCGGTAAGTACTTGTACAGACTCAACGGAAACTCAATATCCAATGCCTAGGACAATACTGAAGTGTTACTCATTAGGCTCGCGAGCGTTATGGGGGCTGAGCGGAGCATACCGCGCTCTTGATTACGCATATGTTATATCTCATACCTGTTTATACCCTGTCTTGCATATTCTAATGAATCTCTACTCGATAAATTATTTTCTTCAAAGGAACTTTCTGATTGCCACAGTCATGTAAGATATCAAGGGTACAATAGAATTGGCACGTCAAAGCGGAATATGTACGGGATATCTACTGGTGTCAATCGAGGTATCTCGGGGAGCATGATCAAGAAACGACTGTGGTAGTGTAATGTCTCTCGAATTAAGTAGCAATGGAGACTACAAGGCCTGCGAACAATGCAGCAAGAGAAGACGGCAGAAGATTGGCTGCACCACTCTTAGCGCCTCCCGTTCCAGTGGAAGACGCGGACGAAGATGTGCCTGTTGCGGTCTGCGAAGCTGATGTCGTCGACACAACGAGGGTGGATGACACCACTGAGGAGGTAGCCGCAATCGAAGCAGTCGCTGTACCTTCCTCAACGTCAAAGTAAGTCGCCTGTCCACCAAAGATCAGCATCCAGTCCGAGGAAGATATAGAATAAAAATCACTAACGGCGACGAGGGGACCCAGGCCGCTGTCCTAACGACACATGTTTACCATCAGAACAATCCACACATTTCAGTATAAATCATTGACCTTGATATAGGCCAAGAAATCAAAGACGGAGACACCCATGTTAGGCTGAGAGAATGCGGCAGGGGGGGTGAATGTCGATGGCTGTTGGTACAGAGAGACAATGTACCTAGAGAGAAAACAATGTAGCTCAAGTAACTGACGGGACAAAAAGTGTACATACCGATGAGGACCACTTCCAGCTGCAGGCGCAGGGCCAGCGTAAGTAGTAATAGCTGTAGCAGAGGAGTTGGACACAGTCGATGCTGTTAGTTTAAGAGATCATTAAACGAATATAGAATCGAAAGAAGGTTTGAAATAGCACCTGCTACAGTCACCCCATTAACGAGCCAGTGACGTGTAACGCCTTTGGAAAGATCGCTTCCAACGACGTCGGCATCGACCATGGCCAACGTGTAGGTCCCGCTCAGTTGAACGGAGGAATTAGCGGCAGTGACTGTGACTGTAGGAGCGGGGGCGACCTCTACAAACGATGCACATGGTTAACACGACGAAATGCCTCCGAGGGGCCAATTGAACTGACGCTCTTGGGTCAACGCCTGTCCAGGGGTAACATCGCCAACGCCTATGTAGTGAGAGGAAACATTCAGGACATGTTTATGAGAGGAGAATGAGATGAATTACCGGCATAGTTAAGAGTTAGGAGGGCGGATGGAATAAAGCTGGAGAAGAGGTCCGGAACGATGTGGGACTGAGTGAAGTGAGCCTCAATGGCCTTAATATCGAGCGTGTGATCAGATTGCGCTGCGGCGAAAGGAACCAGGGCGAGTGAGACGAGGACTGGTAGAGAAAGCATTACAAAAGTATGTATGAAATGAGTGTAGGTGCGCAGACGCGTAGCTAGAGCTTTTAAGAGAAGGAAGGATGAAACGTCAACCTAAAAACTGTGCAGCTTATAACAGCTGTCAGCAGCGCCCAGCGCTTGGCGGTATTTGCCTTTGATTCCACAGATCGTAATGTACACCACGTCGAGAGTTCAGCGTCCTTGTCATAATAAGTAACCGTCCGAGTACATAAACTAGGTATAGAATAGTGAACAGAGCGATGCGATGCAGTCGAATAACATTATGGTGTAGGGGGTATCTCTATTTCTTCGTTAATCTCGTGGATTTCCGTGGACAGGGGCGACCCAGGCAGTTCGTTGCTCGTTCCGAGTGCTTTCTCTGTCCGTCTTCTTCGCCTCCGCTGTGCGACTCCTACAGTTGGTGATGCAGGGGGTTGAACAAAGCCATCCGACTGCAGGCGCGCCAACATGTCTCGTGCAATATCTGCTGCGTCTCCTCCACTTGGAACAGATCCGTCAATCTTGAGGGTTGACGGTACCGCTGGACGGTTCTCATTATTGGGCCGCCCTCTGCGTGCCCTACGACCGACTGTGTCTCCCTTGTGGAGTTTCGCCAGCAAGGCGTCAAGCACATCATCTCCTTCTGTTAATGCAGAAGCTTCCTGCGCTTTCTGGCGAGCCGCCTTGTTCTCCTCGATGGCCAGCTTGCGTTTCTCCACTGCAAGTTTCTCCTCCGCTGCACTTTGGTTTTCAGATCTGCATTTCTGCAGCCGCAATGTTATTATCTGCCCCATTTGCACGAAGGTTCACGATATTTACCTTGTACGATGTCACGAAAGTCTTGAAAATTCCATAAAACTCCGATGACGACATGTTCTTATCATCTTCTCCGTAGAAGTTGATAGCATCGGTGAAGGTTGCGTCGGCGCTCCTGACATCGTCAATGAGGTCTTCCAGCTGAGCATTAGCTTTGCTGACGAACGACCACATCTGCCTGCCATATCGATCGCTCTCGTCCAAGTCAGCAAAGTGTTCTCCTAACTCTTGACGAATACTCTTCAGACCATCTCGCATCTCTGCAAGACCCTTTCGCACGTCTTGTAAGTTAACTATCCGATTTAATCCGTGAGCCATTGCCATATCAGTAAAAGCAGTAATATTCTGACCTCGGTATGCCTCGGATGGCTTCTCGAGCTCTTCCAAGAACTCCTCCATGTCAGGGAAGTGTTTAGAGACAGTTCTCTCTAAGAAATGGAGTAGAGTTGTATTATTGACGGATTTCGTGTCCACAAGCTAGAAGAGACGTGAATGCATGAATGAAGGGCCGTCTTGGGGATACGCACTTTGTTAATACTGCTGATACGGAAGCCGAATGCTCCGCCTTTGATGCCAGTCCCGTTCATGTAGTTACCGATTAGAAGGATAAGCTAAGCCCTGGATTAATTCCATGCTGTTGTATTCGAATCGAATCATGTTCGACATACGTTAAGCAGTTCTTTAAAATGATGCGCATCCAATAGTGCTCGGCCAGCTTCGGTTAGCTTCCTTGCTCCCTAAATGATAGCATGAGATATCATTTTGAATATCATTTTAGGCGAACGCACTTCATCAAGTAGCGACCAGGTCTCCTCGAATGCAACTTTATAAAGCATGCCTTCAATGCGAGGTCCAAGCCGATCTATCTGTATAAGTTTGACCATGAGACGATCGGAAGGATGAAGCCCTGCAAGCTCTTCTGGATCGGCATTGCGGTATACATTCAGCTTTCCAACCTGCAGTGCTAATTGAATATCTGGAATGAAAGAATAGAAGAACAATTGCGCACTTGTTCGGGAGAAGGGAGAACGGGTTTCAGCTCGCTCAAAAACACCTGGGTACAAAGTTCTTGATCGAAGTGTTCTATTTTTCGAGCAATCTCCTCAGGTTCAAGTTTTCTGACTCGTTGAATGAGGATTTCTACAAGAGGAATTTTAAGCCGCCAATATCAGCAGAGCAGACAGAATATGACACACCAACACGCTTTTTCGTCTGAGGGTCTAGAACACTTCTCAGCTCAGCGCGCTTTTGTCGAGCTCCAATAAGAGTTAGTTGGGTGTGAAAGTTTCGTTTGACAGAATCACAGCTTACCCATCAAATTGATTACGAGCTGTTTAGCTTTGAAATCCTCCTCCATCTCCATCCATACTCCGTCCATTTGCAATTTCTGCAAAATCTCCTGTTCTCTCTGTGGCTTCTCCTCCTTCCAGACAGTCTTAGATACTTGCTGTTGTGGCAGCTTGTCCCACTGTAACTGCTTCATCTTTGTGCCTGGCGTAATTGCCATTTCTTTCCGAGCAGATAACAGGTTACCAATATTTGCGCTGAGTAAGGATGTTCGAGCAGAACTGGGAGTCGAGCTGGCGTTGGAGCGAAGACCAGACCCAGGAGGAGGGGGTGGGGGGGGGGGTCCGGGTGTTGATGGAAGCGATGTCGGTATCATTCCCTTGAACCCTGGAGGCGGCGGTGGAGGGGGCGGTGGTGGTGGTGGTGGTGGTGGTGGTGGACCTCCGCCAGATGATGATGGTGGAGGTGGTGGTGGCGGTGGTGGCGGCGGTGGCGGGGGAGGTGGGGGAGGGGGAGGGGGAGCAGTAGAAGTAGGTTGTTGGGAATCCGGCAAAGACTCGGAGGGCCTTGCGGGACTGCCATCTGACGAAGGTAATGTATTGCCTTTGGCGAGGAAGTGTTTAGTTAGTTGATCAGCCAATGAGCCAGGTGCAGGCGTTCCATTAGAACCTTGAGAGCTGACGGACGTGATGACTGTGTCGTCCGTAGCATTGGTATAACCACTCCTAGAGGATTGGCGATATTCGCTATCGTCGTCGCCGCCGTCCGGTGAAGATGAACGACTCAGACCAATTTGCTCTAGATCGCCATCCGCTGGTGCTAGCAGATTGGTTGTCTTGTACGGAGAATCGCCTCCTAAGGGAGGACGATCACCACGTCGCGGTGAGGCTCTAATACTGCGCGTGCTAGAGATAGTGCCTTGTTGAGGTGAATACTTCGGAAAATAAATCAGAAGCATTCCAAGGCCTGAATATTAATTGAACTCACCAGCTTTGCGCCATCAGCTAATTGCTGCTGAATTTGCTCCTGTGCATCAGCCTCATCCGCATCCATAAACTGCGATACCCGCCCGTTCTCGTCAATGACACTGATGATCTTGTCAGGCGCTTTTGCTCCCTTTGGATGCTTCTTGCTACCTAAAGCCTTCGACCGTCTCAAACTGGTTGATTTCCCCGGCGTCGTCTCATTGTCCTCGTCTTCGTCGTCATCTACGTCAAAAGCGCTACCACTTGGTTTTTTCTTTCGGCCCTTTCCTTCTCGCCCCTCCAGGATGCTGATTGTCTTTTGTCTCTGGAAATTTCTTTCCAGTGTTTGCACAAGAGTCTTGCGGTCCATGCTTCCACCATCGAGGATTGTGTCCACACCTTTTCCGACTTCTTTGAGCATCCTAAAGAGCTCTAATATCTGTGCTTCCAACTGTGCGATTTGCTCCTCATAACCCGCCTTTTGAGTAGCGAGTTGTCCTTGAAGTCTCGCCGCCGACTCCCTTGACACGTTGAGCTTTTCCTCCATTTGCGCTAGTTGCCGCTTCAAATTCCCAACTAATCCATCCTGTCCTTGTGCAACCTCATCCTCCAGAGCTTCCTTCTCGAGTTTGAGTCTCATTGCCAACGCCCGAGCTTCCGCTGCTTCATCCTGAGCAGCCTGAGAACGGTCGGCTTCGTTAAATTGGGCGATAATACGCGTAACGGAATGTCCTATGCGCTGTTCCGCTCCAGCTAGCTTCTTGTCAAGGACTACGTCGGTTACGAGAGAATCAAGTAACTGGTAATAATGCACCATCGGTTGGCCCTCTTCTCGGATGAGCAACAAGTGTTGCATCATGGACAAGAAGTATTCCCGCGCACGCGAACCCTGAGTCTTCGCGAAGATCGCATTATAAACATCTTGCGGATTGTTGAGATTGCGCAGAACTTGTTGGTCTAGACGTTCACGCAGTTTTTGCTCGTCGTCCTCCAGAAGATCCTTCAGATCATTGACCTGCTTGTCAATAGTCGCAACGCCAAATCCGATGCACAGATCTAAGATTTTCGCCAAACCTGCGGATTCCATTTGCGAGCGATAATGGAGCCGTAGGTCCAAGTCATCCATCTGCTTCATAATGGCATTGATAAGGAATAAATTTGAAAGCTATACAGAAATGCATTGAAGTAAGGATCGAGAACAAAATATAGGAGAACTGAAGACGAACCGCATACTCATTCAAAGAAGTATCATTACCCCCTGTTCGTCGAACTTCTTCGCTAGCCCCAACTAAGCTTCCCATTTTTCCACGACCTGATAAAGAATGTTCCATGCTTTTGAACCAGTAATCAAAACACCCTCCAGCCTCATTGTTCGATGAGCTCAAGGCTTCCAACGCTGCTATGACAAGGCCATGCGCCTCTCCATCGTTCCAATATGCCAAAAAGCATAATAGATCCGATAGTGATTTACGAGTAGGAAGATGGGGCGTATTAAGGGAAGAGGCAATATGAGTAACAATTTGATTATGAGTTAGAGCTTCGATAATGGCAGGCTGGGTAGAAAATTAGCAGTATTCATTCCGACTTTGAGCATGGTTACATACTGGGTTATTAAGAATTTGCCTGAGGCACTTCACGATCTCATACTCCAGTTGAATATCGGAATCTCTCCTAATTGAACACATGACTGAGCAAGGAAATAAAGAGCCAATAATTGGGATGCTAACCGTGAAGAGCCTTTTCGGCTAATATGGGTAAGCGTCTGCGCCAGCACAGGCGTCCCTCTTATGGAGATAAATTGAGTAAACCAGCTTGATAGGAACGGATGTCAGTTATGCAGCAGTGAAAAGCTCATGGTGGCGTACCTTAATTCTTTGCTGCGAAGGGACACTAGAAGACTACTGGCCTGCTTTGCTGTGATGGTCTTGTCGAGAAATTTCTTAATGTACCATTCAGGCGATTCTGCCATGATCGCCGCTGGCTGTCCAGTTTCGTGCTGCTTCCTCGATTGTTCCTCCCTTACTTTCTCCTCTTTCCATCGAATGTGTTCATCGTTATAAACCATATGCCATTTCTGGTCTATTGGAAGGTTGGGAAGTTCACCCAAGTCACGGGTTCGTTTAACATTCTCGAAAAGCACCTCAATCTCTTCGTCCGTCTCTGGTCGAGGAAAGTAGAAATTATCACTATTCTGGTGTCGGTTATGATAGAAATGATGGGATAGGTGCGAATGGTGGGACCCTCCTTCTGAGGAGAGAAGGGAGGATGCGTATTTCGAGCTTCGGTTCGTTTCTGATCGTGTAGTCATGCCGGACACAGGACGTAGGGGCGTCGAGCCAGACGCAGTTGTAGAAAAATAACCGGAGGTATTTGAGGTGGCATATTGGCCGAAATCAGGCATACTGGGACTCCCTACCAGCGAGGTCGACGGTGCTGAAGGAGCGCGACCTGCTTGCAACGAGGGTGGATGCTTCAATGAAGCAGAAGTCGGGGGTGTAATAGCTTCGTCGAATAACGTAGACGAGTCGGCTGTGGAGATGGACATACTTGGTGATCCCTGTCGTCTTGTCCCATGCTGCTCATACGCCTTCTCTCGTTCCATCCTGCTGCGTTGCATCGTGAACTTGTTCAACTCTGTGCCACTAGCTGTGAGCGCTGGGTTGGTATTTGGCGCGGATATTCCTCGAAATCCTTGACTAACGGTGCCGACAGGCACCGGGGAGCGGGGTGGAGGTGCGAGCTTGTCATACGGAACGGAGTGTTCGTTAAGATCTTGAACAGAAACGGAGGACTGTCGTGGTCGTGCCTTCTTGCGTCCAAACAGGCTGTCCATAGCTGACATGAAAGATCAGCGGTCTATAGAGCTGGTATAGCCCAAAGATGGGCGGTATAGAGAAAGAAAGAACCCAGAGTTGAAATAATAAGTCCGGTAGAGATTGCTTTACCGTCGTCGCGACTGTCGCGCAAGTAACGGAAGCCTTTGATACACATAAGCAAACACATTCATAATACGATGTACCTCAATCCAATCTTGTGGCAGAGGTCTCACGGCGAACACATCCAAGGCTTCTCTGCTACTTGTCTCAGTGCTTCGTTAAACTTGAAATGCTTTCAAGCTCCTTTCTTCCAGACAACTAGACACTCGAAGGTCTAATGGACTCGGTGTATTGGATTGCTGGCGCTGCGACCGATGTTGCCACACGGGGTTTGCGAACGCTGCTTCCTCTTCGACTAGCAATAGGGAACAAACTATATACGCCACTCGATACTCGGCCACTCATAGCGAGTGGTGTCAAGCTCATCCAACGCTTTGATCCTTACTATGTTGTAGAGCGCACACTTGCCCAATCGACGGAGAGAAGTTCAGGCCATGAGCTATGTGGCACAGCATTCTCTACTCCGGTTTCCACTGTCTTCGAGTCATGGATAGAAGGAACTTTCGGTTGGACAGTCATGAATTACATCCTTGGAGTGACTATGGAGAGTGCATGGCCTAATATATCTTAAGACCAGAAGGATCGTGCCACTGACCAACTGGCGCGTTTCATACGCGAGCTTCATATGCTTCCACACACTTCCCCGCTATGGATTGGCTCATGTACAGGAGGTCCTTGTTTGATTACAGAATGAGCGCGATCAGAATGTTTGGTCCCTTCAGTTCAGTACACGAGTTTCACGAGACCTTGTACTCGCTGGTTAAGAAGGCCTTTTCCCTACACTTTGCGAGCAAGATTGACTTTATTAAACAGCGCGATGATTTTAATATTATCTTCATACATTCTGATCTGTCTCCAAATGAGATCCTTTTGAAACCTTCGGACAACGGGAGAGTCATTGGCATTATTGATTGGGAGATGGCAGGGTGGAATCCCGAGTATTGGGAGTGCTTGAAAGCAATATATTGCCATGAGCCTATATCTCAAGGATGGCGCGGTATCATTCGCTAGATACTGGGAGACTGCGAAAGTGAAATTAACATTGACAAAAAGTTGCGTGGCTGTCAAGGAATAAGAGATTAGTATCCATCTTTTTTTTCTGTACTACTGTCTCTACAACTACAAACTGACGCGATGATAAATTTCAGATCTATAGGTTAATAAGCCGTCTCGCGAGTTCATTATCCCCTTCCATTCTATAGTTATTCTGGTATGAACGTTAACGTATTGGAGCTAGAGAAGAGATCTAGAGTGAGGCGTGAGTCCATGTGTGGATTGGTCGTAGCATGGCATGTCCCCGTGATGGATGAAGCAGTCATCGGCCGGGTATGCAGGAGTCTGTTCTTATCTAGATGTTTTGTGCTGAATCGTTGCCTGTAATGATTTTATTGATACTTCCAGAGAGATAGATCAACTATCATCTATTAGGAGTCGGCACTGGAGACTAGATATTTACTCCCGCAGACAAGTGTAAAAATATCGGCGAGCTCCAGCAGATGGTTGACCACGCACGTCGATCTTTCTGCACATGAGCGAGTACTAGCCCGGCGCAGCGTGCTTATATAAGAAGTTCGGCTGGGAGGTGAAACGAGGGAAAAATATGGCGTCGTCATTGACAGTGTGCTCGTGTTCGTTCTTAGATGATTTGATCTCGAAAACCAACAGCACTGTGATACTAAGAGAGGAGATTACACGAATAGGAAAAAAGTAATAGTGGCTCGGTCGTGTATACAATAATCTCCACTTTGAGGCTCTTCAACTTCAATGCTTGACGATTACCACGAGTGAAACTCAGAGCTCAGATAAGGGGTTCATTTCATAAGAGAGCATTCCATGATATACACGATATAATTAAGGCACGTTCGATTACGTACAGTAGCTGGTGTACAAAAAAAAAACCGAAATCCATATGCTGCAAATGCGAATATTACGAAAGATTCCTCATGCACGAATACGAATATGTACAGTAAGTGTGTATTAAAGCGATATACTAAGTACAAGTCCCTAGGAGAAAGCAAACTATCATCCGGAGTACACTTCACACCACACTGGAACCCACTTCCTCGTGCGTACTCATCATCAGCGCTGTCTCCGTGGATGAATGATTCAGCCAGGAAGACGTGCCAAATAGCTGTCTCGTTAAATGTAGCAATTCGTCAATTGTTTCAACCAATTCCATCATTATGTTCATCTCTGCAAACGCATATATCATAGGAAGTCCCAAGGACTCAGCTTCCTCTTGGCGGGATAGACGGATGCGTTCTTCGACGTGCTTCTCTAGAGAACCCAATGCAACTCGGCACGAGGGAAGAAACTGAGGCAGGGGTTGGCGTGCTCTGAACACCTGTTCAGATGCAAATAATGATACACAGATGCAAGATACCTGAAAGCGATGAATGCATATCGCCTCCAGTCTTAGAGAAGCGGAATATTATACCATTTCGCGACGCTGGCTAGCCACCGCAGTAACCGTCTCTTTCCTTGGAATATGTTCTCTCGCTTTCCTTAATCCAGTCAGAAGGTCTGAAAGATGGTGCAATACGGTATGAATTTGCCGGTATAGATTCATTGGTTTCTGGATACAATCATGTCCGTAAAGCATGTGCGCATAAAAGTAGTAGAAAGACTTACGGGTACGAGGCTGAATTCATCATCCATCGTTTTCAGAAGAATAGACATGCCTAAAGTGACTGGTATCAATAAATGAAAATGCTAAAGTTGAAAGCCCTTACGGTGTAAGTATTTGTGTGTGTCTTGTTCCAGAGTATATATTTTCCTCGTAAACATAACCGGGGGTATCTGGTTGTGATGAAAAAGATCACTAAAGCAAGAGCTAATATCAGTCTCGAAGTAACGAAAAATAAACATTGCTCCTGTTACCGGCTCAGAGTCATGTATAGCTGGCTAGTCAGTCCAAGCGTGCGACAGGTACTATTCAAAAACATGACCTAAAGAACGCATTTAGCATCCACCCTGTTGCAACATAGCTATTGACGCACACGGCAGTGACGAGGGAAGAGAATACTGTTCATCAACAGAGCAGCCAAGATGCCTACACAGATTAGTGAGGTACGCAGAACCGCAATTCCTAGATGTTGCTTAGGTTAGCGTTAATTTTGTTAGGGTAAAAGGGAGAGCATGTACGCCACGAAGGTGTATCATCAACCCGAAAATAATGGGTAAAAAGAATTGGGGGGAGCGTTATCGAACTGTTTCCATTTGCATCAGTCTGGTACCACGGTGATTGGTGCTCTAGACTCACGTGACTGTTCCAAGGGAAGGGAAGGTTGTTTTCATGATAACCCAGCTTATGGGAAGCTCGGCGATCTATGTGAACCAGTGTTAAATAATAGACTTATCGGCGATGCTGAGCTTGAATATTTACAGTGACAAGAGCTACAAGGGCATATGGGTCGGAGTGAGAGATAATTGAGGCCTGAAAATGATATCAAATCTGCGCTTAAAAAGATACGGAAATCAGACCCACAATGTAAGCGTATATGGCACCACCGACTGTGCCCAACTATTACAAAATGAGCCTACTCAGCCTCTTAAATTTCACGAAACTCACCAGACGGAGATACCCTACACGCCACTGCGGTTGAAGAAGACAGTCAAATGATGGGCTGTAAATGGAAAAGATGGAACTCACAGTTGCTCCCGTATTAGTCTCCAGGACCCATACGTACGAAATTATCATCCATTGACCATAAGACGAGAAGAACCATTCATGACCTATGCAGAATTAATGAAGGACACGACTTAAGTATATGAAGACATCCTGCGCTTACCTGGAGAATTGGCAGGTAAGAAGGCAGGAATGGACAATGCAGCAACTCCAATTGCATTCTTAGCAGCATGTCGTAAATGGGGAGAATGTTTAACCGACTTCAACATAGCTGCTAAAGCTAGACGGCTTTTCATCGTTCGAGGATGATTCCAGAAAAGATATATCAATGAACGCCACCACCGGAAAGAGGTTGGCCTCCCGACCAGTTTGCGTTTTTTTATCACAGATTTCTCATAATCCTGGTGATCTGAGGTACCATAGGTGCGTTCAGAAATGCCTTGCATGGTCTCTTGTACAGAAAGAGAATCCTGGAGCTCCGGTGTCTCTTCTTCGAGGAAGGTGCCGTCCTCGTCAACGAGGACAATGCTGGGCGCAACGCCTAGCCATGCTAAGGAGAGCCGAGGGTGCCATAGTCGCAGTGGAGATTCGTCATATGTTATCAGTATATCTTCCGCAACGCGCAATGCATGCTGCATTTCGCGTGACGACTTGAAAAGAACATGAGCTGAAGAGCATAAATAACAGGAAGTCAGTCAGCTCACCTGGAGAAGAGATATCATGCAAGAGCAGAGATCAAAGACCTTATCGGGAAATCCGACGGTGCCATCAGATGCCCTTTGCTGCGTGTCTAGCTCATCGCATATTCCTCTCAGTTGGCCCCGAGCGGTAGACGTAGCCTCAGCTAGGAGGGCTTGGGCAGTAATTAAACTGGTGTGCTCAACTCGCAGCGGCCTAGATAGACCCTTATCAAAGCACGCTGAGATAATTGTCTCCACCGCTTTCATGGATGCAAGGACTGCATTTCCTAGCTCAAGGGCAGGAATATGAAATGCATCGATGACCTTGCACTCGTTATCATCCGATGTCGTAGAAGGCCGAGGAAACGACGTTTTCCTTGAAAACTCCCGGCGCAAGTGCTATTATAACGAAGGTAAATATAGGTATTGCCTCGGACTCACAGACATACCTCCACCAATCCAATAAGCGGCTTTAAGGATTTCACTAGATGCAAAAATAGATCGACACACGTGCATGCGATATAATTCAGTGCTTACCTCCGACTCGTCCAATACGCAATTCGAATGCAGCTTGTTGATACGTAACGTTTAAGGATGCTGTCATCCTCAGGAGTTCTCGGTGGATGTCCCGAATGCTATCGGTTGAAGAGTGCTTTTGCGGCTGCGACTGTGCTCCCTCTAGATTGTGTTCCAGACATGTATGTAACTTCGAAAAAATAGTAGCAATATCGCAAGCAAATTGCGTTGAAGACCATCGTAAAAGAAGCAGGCTGGATACCAACGAAGTAAGAGCTGCGACAAGTGTTATCCACACGAAATCTTGAGCATGAATTCTAAGGTGCTGCGTTCAACATGCAGTTGGTTAGTACTGAGAACACAATATCATGGATATTTCACGTGCCTGTTCTTCTCCGGCATCGAGAGTAAGTAGCCATATCGAAATAAAACAAGCTATGCGACTTGCTAAAGTTAGTCGGGGGAGACTGCTCTTCGCCCAACCCGCTATTTCATAAAATAACGTCAGCAAGATGAATCTGAATTGAGAGAGAGCCGCCCCCCGCACCAAGAAAACTGATCAAGACGAGAAATAGAGCCGGAATTAATCGTGCTGACGGTGCATCGGATGGAGCAAGAGATGCCAGATATTTTCCAAGCGTCGAAAAGCCAATTGCTGCCAAACCACCGGCCAAATGCAAGAATGTTGCTTCTATTTGCTGGGCAAGATTCGACTGAACGGAAAAGACCAGCTCGCTAACAGTCAATGCCAAATACGCGGAATTCCCTCCATACTTCGAGAATGGGCGGATAACGATGAGCACGGCACATATGAAAGTCGACAGGATGCGGGCATGGAGACGCCGCAAAGAGAGAAAGCTCCACAAAGAGCGTAGGTTGGTTGTGAACATGTTCGGATAGCAGCTAATACATGTTAGAAGGCGAATTAAGGGAGCACCCTTATAGAGCGGGACCCGGGTAGTACGCGGAGGAGGATATCAAGAGAGAAGGATGTCGGGAGAAATGGTGGTGCATGATGTTATTGGAATTTCGCTTTAATATAGAGCCACGAGGAGGGGTTTGTTTCCGAGAAAATACATGGAAAGTTAGTCTAAGATTAGGGTTAGGCACCATCCAGATTGCGCGTAACAGCATCCCAAGGCCGCCAAACAACAAGCATCAATACCGCAGGATTCCCACTACTTTCTCCTCCTGTGTCTGGGGAAGCCGTTGGGAAGCCGTTCCCTTTATTCTGACCCGCAATGGCGGAGAACATATACAGCAAAGGAACCAGGGTCTGGTTTGAAGACAAAGACCAGGCGTGGATATCCGCCGAGGTCTCCTCCGTTACCAAGGGCGCCGACGACAGCATCAAGCTCGTCTTCATTGACGAACGCGGCAAGGTCTCTACCGTTCTCTCTCCGCTCTTCTTTTGTTACCGCTAACGCTGCTCGTACCCCAGGAAATCGTCGTCAATACCACTGGAAAGGAGATCAAAGATGGAAAGGAGGGCCTCCCGCACCTACGCAATCCTCCCCTGTTGGAAACCGCGGACGACTTAGCGACTCTTTCTCATCTAAATGAACCATCAGGTGTGTTTTCGTAAAGATGTGCTTGTTAGATACGCATGTTGACACTAGTTTGAAATAGTTCTGCATACCATTCGGAATCGCTATGCTCAGCACAGCATTTACACGTACAGCGGCATCGTTCTCATTGCCGTCAATCCTTTCCAACGCGTCACTCTCTATGGGCCTGAAATCATTCAAGCGTACAGTGGCCGTAAACGTGGAGAACTCGAGCCCCATCTGTTCGCTATTGCGGAGGATGCTTACACGGCTATGAGGAAGGACGGCACCGGGCAAACCATCATTGTATCAGGAGAGAGGTGTGTGTAGCCAGTCATACCGTTGAGCATTTCATAACTCTCATTTAGCGGTGCTGGAAAAACGGAATCGGTCAGGATGAGCTCATATAGACGGTTATCGCCTCTTTCTGACAGCTATGTCACAGGCCAAATTCATCATGCGATACCTAGCGTCTGTTAACCCTCCCGATGCCAATACGAAGTCGAAGACCAAGTTCTCCCTCGATGATTCAAGCGAAATTGAACGTCAAATCTTGGCCACCAATCCAATTCTGGAGGCATTTGGAAATGCGAAGACCACCCGCAATGACAATTCCTCGCGATTCGGGAAATACATTCAGGTCATTCACTCTCATAATATCTACCGATTTATCCTATTCACATTACACTTAGATTCTCTTTGATGGAAAACAAGAAATCGTTGGAGCACGAATCCGCACATACCTACTGGAACGCTCCCGGATAGTCTTCCAACCGATGACGGAACGGAATTACCACATATTTTACCAGTTGTGCGCGGGCGCACCGTTGAAGGAGAGGAAGGACCTCGGACTCGATACTGACGTCGCAAAGTTCCACTTCCTGAAGCAAGGCGGTCCCGCCTCGACCCCCATCAATGGTGTTGATGACGCGGAAGAATTCAGAGCGACTCAGCAAGCACTTTCGACGGTTGGTATTAGTGTTGAGAAACAGTGGGCTGTATTCCGTCTCTTGGCTGCCTTCCTCCATCTTGGAAACGTAAAGATCACGCAGTTACGGACGGATGCGAATATGGACGAAAACGATCCTTCTTTATTACTTGCCACTCGATTCTTGGGCGTTAATCTGGCCGAATTCAAGAAATGGACAGTCAAGAAGCAGATTACGACCCGCTCAGAGAAAATCATTACTTCTCTCAATGCTACACAAGCAACTGTTGTGAGGGACAGCGTGGCCAAATTTGTCTATGCCTGTATGTTCGAATGGCTCGTAGCAATCGTTAACGAGAGCTTGGCGGGAGAAAACGGAGATGCTGCTGAACGAGCCGAAATGTTCATTGGTGTGTTGGATATCTATGGTTTCGAGCATTTCCAAAAGGTGCGAAGCTCAATGAATGGTGCCCCCCGGTTATCACTTTATACTAACAATGTATTCCCAGAATTCTTTCGAACAGTTCAGTATAAACTATGCCAATGAGAAGCTTCAGCAAGAAGTTCGTTTTATTGCTTAAATGTTGGTCTTTGGTGCTTATTTGAAATCTTCCCAGTTCAATTCGCATGTCTTCAAATTGGAGCAAGAAGAATACGTGAAGGAGGAAATTAACTGGACATTCATTGATTTCTCTGACAATCAGCCTTGTATCGATGTTATCGAAAGCAAGCTTGGAGTCCTCTCACTTTTGGATGAAGAATCTCGTATGCCAGCTGGCACAGATGCATCCTTCTTGCAAAAATTGAATGCCCAAATACTTCCAAAACCGGAATTTAAAACAGTATTCAAGAAGCCTCGATTTGGAAACTCCGCCTTCACCATCGCCCACTATGCTTTGGATGTCACCTATGAGGTCGAAGGTTTCCTAGAAAAAAATCGAGATACTGTTCCTGATGAGCATATGGCCCTTCTTGCGGCTACAAAGAATCCATTTTTGAAAGAAGTTCTCGATGCGGCACTCAACTCCACGAAAGGAGTTGATGGCGCTCCTCCTCCATCCCCTGCCTTCTCTGATTCAGGCAGTGGAGGTTCCCGACGATCGTCTGTGATTCCTGATCCTGGCAGACAATCCTTTGTAGCCCAGAGCTCTGGCACATCTGCCCCCGGGGGTACTAAACGTGTTGGAGCTGCAGCCAAAAAACCGACGCAGGGATCCATTTTCAAGGCGTCTTTGATCACGCTTATGGACACACTGAGCGTTACGAATGTACACTATATTCGATGCATCAAACCTAATGAGCAGAAGAAGCCATGGGAGTTCCAACCGCAACAGGTTCTGGGTCAGTTAAGAGCTTGTGGTGTCTTGGAGACAATTCGAATCAGCTGTGCTGGTTATCCCACTCGATGGACTTATGAAGAATTCGCCGAACGGTGTGTAATTATTATAAATTTTGTTCTATCACTTATTGTTTTGCAGCTACTACATGCTCGTGCCATCATCCGACTGGCAGCCAATGATACAGGCCATGGATCTCAGGAAGCTCTGTTCGACCATATTAGCGAAAACAATCGCCGATCCTGACATGTATCAGAATGGTCTTACAAAGATATTCTTCCGGGCTGGAATGCTGGCTGCACTTGAATCATTGCGTTCAGACAGGCTTAACGCCATGGTCACTGTAGTACAGAAGAACATGCGCAGACGGATGGAGATGAAACGGTATAAGGAACTTCGTCAGGCTACCATCAAGATTCAGACCTGGTGGCGCGGCATATTGGCAAGAAGGCTTGTCGAAAGCATTCGGCGTGAGGTCGCTGCAACCCGGTTCCAGAAGGCAATCAGGCGGTTTGTTCAGAGAAAACGGTTCTTGGACGTACGACGCGCTATCACAATGTTCCAGAGTCGTATGTTAAACCATTAACTCAATATCACATCGTTCTAATTCCGTTTTCTAGGTGTACGTGGTGCTCAAGCGCGACAGCGTTATCTTCAAGAAAGATCGTTCTCTGCAGCGACGCGTCTTCAGAGCCTCTTCCGTGGAGTGTGAGCGTATCAGTTTGTCTTCGCTTATGGTAGCTTACTTTCATCCGCAGTGCCTCTCGCCGTATCTTCCGAGCAGATGTCCATCATGTTATCTATCTACAGTCTTGTGTTCGTCGTCGCCTAGCTAGGAAGGAGCTTAAGGCCCTGAAAGCAGAGGCTCGCTCTGTTTCCAAGTTCAAGGAGATTTCTTATCGACTGGAAAACAAAGTGGTTGAACTCACACAAAGCTTGCAGAAACGCACTGAAGAGAAGAAGGAGCTTCAAGTGCGACTCTCAGAGCTTGAACAACAGCTCCAACAATGGATCAACCGTCATGAGGAGTCGGACGCTAGGTCAAAACAGTTCCATGCCTCACTACAAGTCGCAGAAAAGGAAGTATCCCGGCGGGATGAACTCCTTCTCGCGAAGGCGGACGTCGAGAAGCGACTAGAAGAAGCTCTTGCGAAAGTGGCGGAGAGGGAGGATTCAATACAGAAATTGACGGATGATCTTATTCGTCAAGCTACACAGCTCGAAGCACAACAGCGAGCTCTGGAAATCCCTCCTGTTCGCAACCAGGAAGATAACTCTGTCATTATGACACTCAAAAATGAGGTCAGCAGTCTTCGTGAACAGCTGAACCGCTCGAACGCTTTGAACTCTCTGACAAGAGGCTCTCGGGCTGATCCACCGTTGTCTCCGACATTTGCGCCTACTTTGCGCATGGGAGAAGCCAATGCGCAACCGAATGGCCATGCTCCGAGCAGCAATAATGCCCAGGGCCAGCGACATCAACGAAGGCACAGCTCTGCTGGAGTGTTCTCTTTGGATCCTCGTGACAACCGAACGTCTACCGACGAAATTATGATTGACGTTAAGAAGAGCCAGGCGATGAACCCTCGTGCTGTGTCCGTCGCGTTCAATGGCGAAGATAACTACATGCGTTTCCGGGGTTCAAATGGCCTTCCAGACATTCGTGATTACGACGATCCAGCCGAAGAGAAGATTCGCTTGATGCAAGATGTGAAACGTCTCGATGAGGACGTCTTGGACGGTCTTATCAGAGGACTGAAAATCCCTGCACCAAGTCTCACGAATCCTTCTGTGGTCAAGGAGATCCTTTTCCCCGCTAACTTGATCAGTTTGGTCACCAATGAGATGTGGAAGTATGGCCTGATCCCAGAGAGCGAGAGGTTCCTCGCAAATGTGATGCAAACAATCCAGTCACATGTTATGGTAGGAACTACTTCGTTTTATGCAATTACATCCATGCTGACATCATATAGTCTTTCGCAGGCGAAGATGCAATTGTTCCCGGAATCTTCTGGCTTTCTAACGTCCACGAGATGCTTTCGTTCATTTGTGTCGCTGAGAGTGATATGCTTCAAGGCATCGGCCCCGGTGAAGAGAATGCAGTGCGCCCATTCGACTGGAACGATTACGAGCGACTGGTATCTGTGGTCAAACACGATCTTGACAGCCTGGAGTACAATATCTACCACACCTGGATGTTGGAAACAAAGAAGAAACTTTCGAAGATGGTGATCCCAGCGCTGATCGAGAGTCAATCATTGCCTGGCTTTACGACGAGCGACGGAGGCGGGCGGTTATTCAACCGCTTACTAAACTCAAATACTCAGCCGGCATTTAGCATGGATGACATTCTAAACCTGCTGAACAAAGTATGGAAGAGCTTGAAGAGCTATTATATGGAAGAGTCCGTGGTACAGCAGGTAGTAACGGAGCTCCTCAAGCTCATCGGCGTAACGAGCTTTAACGATCTTCTTATGCGACGAAATTTCTCTTCATGGAAACGAGGTGCGTTTTTGTCTTTATGTTATGTACTGTCGGCCAGTATTAATCTTCTTACGTGTTTACAGCCATGCAGATTCAATATAATATCACTCGTATAGAGGAGTGGTGCAAATCTCATGATATGCCAGAGGGTACGCTTCAGTTGGAGCACTTGATGCAGGCCACCAAGTTGCTACAGTTGAAGAAGGTGCGTGAAACTCGGGTATGCTAGGCAATGGATATTCTAACACTATCTTCCACAGGCTACTGCCGCAGACATCGAAATCATCTACGATGTGTGTTGGATGCTTAGCCCAATGCAAATACAACGCATGTGTACGAACTATTATGTCGCTGACTACGAGGTGAGTACCTCCTGATTGAACACCAAGCCGTTTTTTCATGTGTTCTGGTATTACAGAACCCAATATCACCCGAGATTCTCCGCGTCGTGGCTTCACGCGTACAAGCTAATGACCGAAACGACCACTTATTGCTTTCACCGGAAACTGAAGAAGTTGGTCCGTATGAGCTACCTCTCCCCCGCGAAGTGTCAGGGTTGGAGACATACGTTCCTGCATACCTTAATGTCTCACATTTGAGGCGCTTGGCAGCCTTGGTTTCGTAGTTACCTATTCTTGGATCTGGATCTTTCGCAGACTGCAGTTTTTGCAAACATACCTAATTAGTATACCTGGCATTGTGGGATTATAACCTTACTTACAGTGTTGTATTCAAAGGTTTCTCGATATTTATAGGACATCTCCGATGCAAAAATGAGCGAGCAGACAGAGGCGGGCCGCACAAGTATATTTCACCAGAAATGCAGAACGGAGGCTTCATACTTAAGTTACTTGTACATTGATACATATGTCGACTACTGAGGACATATTGTAAGCTTACAACCGTCTTCTACTTGACCAGCGAGCAGCTGATCATTCCTCAGAGCAACAGGCTCATCTGTATCAGAATCGGGTACCTTATTCAATTGCATAGGCTGGGATCTCTAAGTCAGCGGAGGGATGAAGGAGAGTTTAACGCAGATGACGTACAGAAGACTTGATTTTCAGTTGCTCCATGAGACAATCGAGGACTCGACCAGTCACCATCGTCTTGCTTGGAATAAGTTGGATAAATCGGTGACTGGTTGTTTGCTCACCTTTCGGAACCAGAATGCTTTCTCAACCTTTTCGTCGACGGCAACTCTGACGTGGATACGCTGTTCCACGGGTATCGAGGTAGCTTTATCCTTTGGGTCACCTGGAGTCGCGCGGTGACGTAGTTTCATTATTTCGACTTTTCGATACTGCGCCAGTTTAATGGGATCTGTCGGTATCTTTGCACGGCGAGAGGGAGCAGATTTCTGGGAGGACGACGAGGGGGGGAAATTCTTGGCTAGGAGAGCTCTCGCCGCTTCACTTTTTGAAGGAACAGGAGGAACCTCTAGAGGAGAACATGAATGGGATTCGGGATAGCGGTGGCTAGGATAATGTTATTTAAGCCCAATGTTGCGCAGCACAGTAGAAGTTAAATGGATCGCACTGGGCGCAGAAAGATTTATGGCAGAGAACGCATGTTCCATTAGATGTGGCATTGTAAGCGTCGAGACTAGGGTTCTCGCACTCCTGGACTGCACATCGTTGCAATTTCTGTAAAGGAGAGTCTGAACGACGAGATGCAGCATCCTGAACCGACAGCTCCGGACAGGCGTGTAGCTCCGGCGAGATATGGTGTCTGCAGAAATATTTATTGCATTTGCACAGTATTGGAAGGAAATCGAGGACATTGCAGGAGGGCAGAGCGCAATGTGAGCCAATCTGTGGAAGATCCATAGTTGCAACAATGTAAGAGGGGTAGAAGAAGCGTCGTCATAGTACAAGTATAGTAATGATAAGCGCACAGTTGACTTGGCAGGATCTGAGTGACTGTGCCGGAGTTCGTCAGTTCACTTTCTCCTTACACTTTCACTCCCATCTCCTATGAACATCATAGTAGGTTTCTCAACGCATCCTTGGTCTATCAGCACCCACTGATTCTCGGCCATAGGAAACACTTTTCGGGCGCACCGTTACCCCCGCGGAACGGTTGCGCCAGCATCAGCGATCCCTCACGAAGGCTCAGCGTGAACTAGATCGCGAGCGCAGCAAGCTGGAGCAGAGCGAAAAGAAGCTGGTCATGGATATCAAGAAGAGCGCGAAAGCGGGGCAAATGGTTAGTGCAAGATCCAGCTGAATAGGAGATCTCGTATGCTCACGGCGACAATGACGCTAGAACGCTTGCAAAATCATGGCCAAGGATCTCGTCCGCACACGACGATATGTCCAGAAATTCTATCAGATGCGCACGCAGTTACAGGCTGTCGGTCTACGAATACAAACCCTAAGAAGTAACCAGCAAATGGCAGACGCGATGCGAGGAGCCACGCGCGTGCGTTTCGTCCTCTTCTCTCTGACGCGCCATTAATGGAGATATGTATACAGGCCATGGCTTCGATGAATCGCGGTCTTAATCTCCCAGCTATCCAACGAATTATGAATGAGTTCGAGAAGGAAAGTTCAATGATGGATATGAAGGAGGAGATGATGTCAGATGCTGTGGACGATGTGATGGACGACGAAGACGAGGAGGAAGAGGAAGGCGACAAGATTTTGAAGGAAGTATTAGACGAAATTGGGGTCAATCTATCACAGCAGGTGCGCAGCTCCTTCGCTTCCAAGAAGCAACAGCCTAATCATATTTTCTAGCTTACTGACGCACCAACCGGTATCGCGTCCTTATCGTCTCCGCTTGCGAATCGACAACCAGTCGCGCTTGGGGAGTCAGCAGGACCACCTCCTCTTGGGAGTCGGAACGACGATTCCTCCGGCGGCGATACTGGTGGTGGCGTTGGAATGTCGGACGAAGATGCTCTGCAAGCTAGGTTGGATGCACTACGGAGAAGTTGAAGGATTTGGATTATGTATGATATATATGTATTTCTACAGATAAACATGATAGTGGGATAGAATGCGGACATTTCATATCTTTAAGCTGGCGATTGTTCGCGCCTCTTGCATACTCAGTTTCCAAGTAATGCCTGAGCCATTGTAGAATTCGTCCACATCCTCCTCCTTTAATATCATCAGTGTGTTGCCATCTAGTACAAGCCATGACTTCACTCACAGTGTCCAGGTTCAATAAGGTAGATATCTGTTGTAGGCGCGAGAACTTCTCTCTTGTGTCCCCGAAAGCAGTTTGGGATGAGAGATATGTTGTTATGGACCGTAAATCACGATCGAAACGAATAGCCCCTAGCTATATGATACCTTAAATAGTCAATTTCAAAAAAACAAACAAACTTGCGCACCTCTGAGAATTTAAGATTAGTAAGGAACTTCTCCCATGGTCGGATTAGCACGTCGAGTGCTAATCCGAAAAACATGCGATAGTTTCCTTCTGAAAATGCATCCTATTATAGATATGAGTCGTGAGGTTCATCCCCAGAGTGTTGATTGAAGACAAACCTTGTAACCATCCATAAGGCTTTCCCAAGCTTTAATGAATCGTTTACGAACAACGTCCTGATACTCTGCGGTAGCATAGCTTTCGTCATCAAGGACATAGGATACATCCTTGTACACTTCAGGAATGAGATTTCGGAGCTTTGGTCGCAATAATTGGTTAAACAATTGCTCAATTCCAGCCTATCAATGTAAGCACATAAGCAAGAAGATGAGAGAATATAAAACCTACCCTCAGTGCTGATTGAAATCTTGTAGATAGAGTAGAAAAGGACATTATGTGGCGTTTTACGATGAGCTGGTCCGAATCAGAGTAATGCTGAGCAATAGATGGACTATCCACAAGGTCACGAGTTAGACGTTCAAGGTGAGAGTGGGAGACATCCAAGTCGTTCAGAAGCGTCTGCGTATTTGTTATGAGTGACCGAATCAGATTGCAGATGGGGAAGACACATACAATGAAAGCTATTCGGTTTTCTTTTTCTGCCTTATCCACACGGACAGTAGCAGCGGCTGGTACAGCATTTCGATACACGTCGTCGAGCTTTCTTTTTATGATACCGATATAATCTCGATCCATGATCTCGCGCAGCTGCTCTAGTGCCCGCTCGACGCCCGACATCGATCCAGCCGTAAGCAGTCTTGATGTGACCGACTTGAGAATATAGAATACATCATCTGGAGTCGTTGTTATCATAGGGGACTGCGTAAGGTCTGGCGTACAAAGACGATGTGCCTATGGAGTAAAGGTGAGCTAGGGCATCATCAGAACGCTAAGTCCCATTACCTTGTCCATGATCGTGCGTGTATACCACACCTCAAGCGGTATGTAGTATGAAGACATTAAATCTTCAAAGAGGCGTTCGGAGGTGGTCTCTTTGAGTAAAATATTCGCTTGGTTGGTTCCATTAGTTTTGAATTCGTCAGAAGAAGGTGGGAGATCCGTCTCTCCAGAGTTTTCTGTATCGGGAGACTCTTCCTGAGACATATGAGTGGATATGGCATATATAGATTGTGTTCAATCCTACTTTCAGAACTTCAGATAGGAACTTCTTGAACAAGCTCCAACGGCCGACCATTCCGGCCACCTCAGACAACACTTTATCTATTTCTCTTGGATCCATGCTGGTATCGTCCGGTATAGGTGGCTGTCGTCTACCATTCGAGGCAAACATTGGGATTGGTGGGTTATTCAAAGTATCTGTGAGCTTTACAAGGGTGAAAATAAGTACTTGGACTTTAGGTTGGTCAATACCTTGCGTTTCATCATCCTGTCTTCTTCCCATCCCTCTATCAGCCCTTTCGTCACTCGGTCACATTCCTCCAGCAGACGCTGCACTACACTGTTCATCTTCCCAGGACCATAGTACTTCTCCACGACGGGTTGATGCTGATCAACAATCATAGCTATGCTCTCAAACAGAGCAGTAAGAGCAGTGATATAGTAAAGAGGAGATGATGCTGAAAGCAGGATTAGTTAGTAATGAATGGGGAATTAGAGAGTAATGCGTACTTTTTGCGGAAGCCGGAGCTCGAACGCGAACAAGGTCTACAACGAATGTGGCATATGCGTCAAGACCCTCAGCTTCCCACCCAATGGATGGGAATAGTTTAAAGAAACGACTGGTTGCAGTTGAATCTCGGGAACGAGATGCTTGCTCGAAATTCTGGCGGAAGATTGCGAGAAGGTCCTCTCTTGCCGTCTGTAGTGTTTGCGCAGGAGGAAGATAACTTTCTGTAGTGGGCTGTATCACGCAAATTTAAGGCTTTGCGAAATATAGAAATAGTACTTGAGACGCGCAACTTACAACAGCTGTCTCCGCAAACGGCCCTGAAATAACGTCAAGAGGCAGTGACATGGCCCTAGAACAATGTCTTGCAGCTGATTCCCAGTCCTGGTGGTCAATGCAAGCTTGGAGTGCCGACAAAGAAGACTGAAAGGCATTGTGAATGTCAAATAAAACCTACTTCCAGACAAGGAATGCACCTTCAACTCCATGATCTGGCCAACCCTATCCCCTGCTTCTCGCACCCGCCCCATTTCTTCGTCCAGAGATCGCACACGGCTCCCAACCCGGTCCGCTGTCTTCGCCGTGCTACAAACCCTGTCGGATAGAAGGGTTGCTTCGCTCTCTAGTTCATCGAGTTGAGGAACAATAGACCGCAGACGAGTTAATGAGGCAATGATTGGCTCTCTTGCATTTAGCAATTCTGTCAATGAGCTGGAGAGCTTAGATTCCTCAGATTGGAGCGCCGAGATGCAGGAAAGGATTTCTGGTAGACTGGTTAATTCCCTCGGGTCTTTTCGAGCTGACTTGTCCGGAAACGACTCCGAAGTCGCCTGAGCGGTGGCTGAACTATCTGCAATGGCCATGTTGTTATGTTGACAGCGGAATGAAGGACCTGATTGAAGATATTTTATGCAGAGGTATACTTAGCAAGCTGGCAGGGAGTTCATGTCGCAGTGGACGCGTGGACAGTGACCTCTAGACTCTGTGGGCGTGTATAAGTTGTACGCGCTATGCCATGCGCACCAAATGTGATCGAAGAATGTGAGATCGGGGTTTGCGCGTGTTGTAATCGAGCGATGGTGTTCAGCAGCTGCAAACAGACTATTGGGAAAGCCAAGCCGTCTTATATAGATGACTACGAGTCGTAAAAAAAAGAATGGTCATGTTCCTTTCTTGAATTCTTCTAGGCTATGTAGCCAACATCCGCGGTGCCTCTTTACTCTTCCCTTATGTCGAAAAACGATCTTTCTATCGATGACGCGGTTGCTGACAACTTGTCACCTTACTTGAACTGGATAAGTCCTAGCTCGCGCGCATCCAGGAGAGCGCCAACAGTAATTTACTTCGCTCAGTCGCCCAGCTTTGCGATAATAAAAACATGCGTTACCAGAATATTAAGCGTATGCCCACAAAACTTCATTTCTTGGAGAAACGAGCTACAAGGATCTGCGCGCAAGGTTCAATACCCTTCCCCACGATAAGACCTGATCCCGATGGTCAAGCACCCGGTGTTTACATTTCCAGTGGCTTTTCAGGCCTCTCTCTATCAATCTACATGGGAGATTCAAAATGTTTATAGCGATAAGACGGGTGCTCGTAACGAGGAAACTCGAGTACGAATCTTCGAAACTGTATGAATCTTCAGTTACTCTCTTGCCCCCACCACGGACAGTCAGAGAGCAGTATCTTGTTCCCATTATCAACCTTTTCTAAGGTAGAATTATTAATAGACTACAAACTATGATGGAATAAACGGACTTCTCATCCGGGGGCTCTGCAGGACACGAGGTTTGCTCTTCAAGTTGTTGATGGGCCTTTTGTGTTTGCTCATTCGATTTGCTGTAGCTCTACTTATTCGGAGGTGTCCTTCTCACAGTTATTGATTTGAAAAAGAATTTAGAGCTTAGCGTGAATATAAGTCTGTTACTGGCGGGAATGCTCGGTGGGTTCTATTCTCTCGCAGGGTGGATCCATGCCATTGCATTTTCCACTGGCTGATATCTGACATTGTTCTTGGGAATGCAGCTGCGGCACAAATTAATAGTCAAATTCCCGACTTCCCCGACCTCTAGGTTTATGGTGTTTTAACGGACTTTGATTCTTCCATTTCTATAAATATAGTCCTTCCGAAAAAATGGTTACATTTGATAATAGACTATCCTCTGGCCTGGAAAGGCGAGACTTTCTATCCTGAATGACCAATGGTACGCTTTTGATTGTTGATCTTGTGCATTTGTATTAATTTGAATCCATGTAGTATCAAACAAACTGTTTAGGGTGTTGGTGCATGCATATGTTGAATCTCTTGAATTTTCCCGACATGCAAGCAGCTGATGGGGTGAAAAAGGAGACATAAGTGCCATCATTGTCAAGCATTAGGTTTACTTTACTCACCCAGGTTTGCATTAGAATAGCCTATCGGGTTCTTCGGTCATTGCACAATTGTCTAATGTATGTGACCTTCCACCCTTGTCCACGAACAGATTTACTGATATTAGTCTAAGTCTAAGGCTTTTCCACGCCATTCAACCCCTTGATGGGATCAAGCCCTTCAATATGCTGAGAAACCGATAAGAAGCGTCGAAGAAAAGGATCTCCGTGCTACTGAAGCACCGAATCACCGCTGAAAAAGGCGATTTGTCAAGATCTTCTTTGGTTCCTTCGTGCTCATGTATTTCAATAGCGTTCTGGCTGCTCCCAGACAAGGAGGTAGATCTTGTACGGATTATGATCTTGATGGAGACGCCCTGCGAAGGCAAGCTTTACAAGCTGTTAACGAAAACAACTTGAGAAGCTGGGGCTGTATTTGTGATTAGAAGTCTCGTTAGATACATTATCAATAATCATTTTGCACTTTTGTACAGTGATGTTTGACAAAAATATGTGATAATTGAACAAACAGCAATATAATGAATGAGAGTCGTGGTCCTCTGTACTTTTCGAGCGTCTTATTTCCTCTGGTCCGATCTCCACTTCTGGTATGCCATCCAGTGATCAACTAGAAACACGTTGCACATAAATCAAGAAAGAAAAACAACATATTTTTCGTACATGAAACGCGTGAAAGTCATTGAATTTTTTCAAGGACAGTGGGCTACTCAAATGCGTAAAGAAAGAGATGGCATAGCCCATGAAATAACAAATTAACACCACAAAAAGAGTCATCTTATCTTTCTACTGTCCTCAAATAATAGCTACGGTCCACGGCCCATCTAACTTTATTTTTCTTCAAATAATTAACATATAAACTTTAGCATCCTCATAGCCCACTCCATGAGAGGGACGCCGACAGTTGGAATTCTTTATGCAACACCAGTCGATCGCAATTCGGTCCAACATGAATGCCATATGTTCCTGCGGCAGCGTACCAAGAGCTTCTGCTTTCATCCCAGAAAGAGAAGGCATATTTGTCGAGTCTGATGACCACGGTTTGCATCGAGCCCCCCTTTATGCCACGAGCCTTGGCAAAGCCTCTTAGCTGGAGTTGTGGGGTAGTTAACCTAATATCAGGATACGACACATAGAGTTGAACGACATCTGAACCGACGATGCTGCCTTCGTTCTTGACGGTCACAGATACCTCGAGCTGAACGGGGCCGTCACGTGTCGATGCATCATGGACATATAGGTCACGGAGCGTAAAGGTGGTATAAGAAAGCCCGAACCTAAGCATAGATATGAGTATATTTAGACGTCAATAAGGACCCAAAGCTAACCCAAATGGGAACAGCGGTTTTATCCCTCTTGCATGATAATGCTTATAACCAACAAAGAGGTCTTCGCGGTAACTAGTAGTTTGTCAGTTGAAGACTGCAGGCAAATCATGCGCGACCCACTGGATCTTCCCATACTCGCTGCGGTCATTGAGGTGGGCCGGAACGTCTTCCATGCGGACAGGAAGCGTTAGAGGGAGACGCCCACCGGGATTGACCTTTCCGAATAAAACATCGGCAATGGCATTTCCAACTTCGTTACCGGAATACCACGTTTGTAAAATTCCCTTGACATCGTGAACCCAGGGCATTGACACTGCAGAACCCTGCAAGCAAAGGAAGATGAAACAATGGCTATGACAGAGCAATATGCATACTCACTGCTTGGATACAAACGACAGTATTGGGATTAGCTTTTGCGATCTTCGCAATCAGCTCATCTTGACGTCCAGGGAGTTGAAGAGTAGGTCTATCAAAGCCCTCACTTTCCCATTCCGGTGACAGGCCGACAACGAGAACTACGACATCGGCCTTCTTAGCCAGAGCGATTGCATCCTCCATCGCTTGGTCGGGATCAATTTTTTTGCAACCACCAAGGCGCTATGGTTAAATATGAGTAGGAGACGGACGGTATAAAGAATATCACCCACCACTCCCCGCATTAACGCCGGTTGCGAGAGTCGTCCTTCTCCATGTTCGTCGTCGGCATCAGGAGGAGAAGTATTGGTGTATTCCACAAGAACGTCAACTGATTGCCCAGCGGTCAGATTAACCGTTGCCTTTTCTTCAATTGTGCCTTGTCTTCATAATGATGAGGAATTAGAAGACATTGTCATAGACCATCACTTACCCATAGAAGAAATCACCGGGAGTTTGCTTAGTCCAGTTGTCTATAGTCATTTCACCATTGATCCAGAGTTTGGCACGGCCTAAATCCTCAATGGTCAAAGAATGATGCTGCAGATAAAAAATAAAAATAACGACTTACCCGCCACAGTGAGTCCGAGTTCAAAAGGACCGTCAGTATTGATAGTCAGTTTTCCCTGTAATTTGATTGACCACGTGGGAGTAAGGCCCTCTGGCAGGAAGTCATTTAACTTCACTCTAGTATCGCGAAGCACAAACTCTCCAACAGGCTGCGAAGGGTTACCATCGTCGTCGTGCGTATAGAAAGTGCACAGCCATCCCGATTCGCCCTTTGGCGTCACCAGTTTATCTTCCAAAGTCGGCAAATATTTGTGAGCTACGGAGAAACGTAAAATCTCAGGAAATGTCCCAGAACACTAGATCTCTGATAGACTTACCATAACAGCCAACTTCATAAGCAATCTCCGACCCTTCTGGTGCTCCTACACTGATTCCATCCCACGGCGTAACGACGTAAGTAGGCTTGAGGGCCGCAGAGCCACCACCAGAGATCACGCGCTCTTTTACGTTGGGTCCAATAACAGCAGCGCGAATTGGGCCCTTGGAGCCTATCGGAAGCAGGTCGCTCCTATTCTTGAGGAGAACAATGCCTTCTGCAGCTAGGTTCCTGCAAAACTGTCGAGTTTTCGCCGAATCACGCGAGCGCTCAATGCCGTCTCCGTAGACGATATCTGGATTCCTTCGGGCTTGGCGTTGCACGAAAGTTAAAAAATTGGTGACGCGTTCATCCAGCGTGCGCATGAGCAGTTTTTGCGACGATAGCATGTGCAACACGAGCAGAGGGTTACGCCAGCGCGGCGGCCCGGGCATTTCAAGGTCCAGTCCTGCGTTTATAGCTCCATCCACGCTGTATGTTCCAAACCTAAAAGGCCGTCAAGCTCAAAGCACAGGTAAAATGGCAGATGTGCCTGACCAGTCGCTGATGATGATTCCGTCGAACTTCCATTCGTCACGAAGAATGCCTTGCAATAAAGCCTTATTCTCGGAACAGTGGACGCCTTCGATGCGACCGTAGCTATAATTAGGTGAGCTCGGCATTGAATTCGGCCACAAAAATCACGGAAAAACCAACGAAGTCATATACGCCATTGGTTTGGCAAGCTTCTGAGCCAACATGAAGCTAGAGGATGACGAATTAATAAGTCAATAGACGTAATACGGCAATAAACGCGCATACGGATAGAGGTAGATCTCCCGCAGAGCCCGCTCAGACATGACAGAGTCCGCAGCGGTTCGTTCATGCTCTTGGTCGTTCGCCACGAAATGTTTAATCGCTGAAGGATATACGGGTAAGAAGACTGAGCAATAACAGCATGAGCGTAGCACATACATGCAGCGACGCCCTCAGACTGAAGTCCGTTGACATAAGCAGCGGCCATGATACCTATTAATACGCGTATAAGTCAATAACATCTATCTCGTGTCGTCATTCGAACCAGATAGATGAGGGTCTTCCGAGAATGACTCGAAAGCTCTCCCCCCGAGAGGCGTTCGCTGAATGTTACAAGTGGGTGCCAGAAGCACCACTGAGGATTTTACCTTGGCCTCCTTGGCCAGTAATGCTCCTACTTCATAGATGAGGTCTTGGTCGAAGGTCGACGCAAGAGACGTAGCACACTGAGAAGAACGTGGGCGGTGTGAGAATTCCGTACTTCCAGGTGAAATATGACAACCTACAGGAAAACATTGTGCCGGTGTCGAGACAAAGTGAGATGAGCCACGAACACCCTAGGTACAATTGAATAAAAGAATAACGGGGGAATAAGAGTAAGTTTACATTTGGGCCGTCGCTCATTCGAACAGACGGAATCTCGAGGCGTTCAACGGCGGTTGTGTTCCACCAGTTGGGTGCACCCAAGAGGGCGATTTTCTCATCGACTTTGAGCTTGCTCACCAAGTCGGGGATGGATGCGTAGAGGAATGGATGGGACATGTTGGTCGGCAATTGAGCGGGAGGCCCGTTGATTGTGAGTAGCGTTGATGTAAGTAGTGGTGATGCATGCACCGAAGCCGATCCGTCTTTAAGTCTATTTGGTCGGTGATTCATCGGGCGATAATTGCAAGAAAGGGGTGGGTGGGCCAGGGTACCCTTGCATCATGGTGATGTGACATGGAGTCGAGGGGAAATGGGGCAAGTCATCTGACAAAGCAAAAAGTTTGGGGAGTGCTTTCGGAGGAGGTCTATAAAGGAGGGCAAAGATGGATTCAAGTAACTGCATGGAAGTATATAGTAAACGCTGAAGTAGCTCATAGCCGTTAAGCGCGACGACCGACTCGCAGTGTGAGGCAGAGGCTGTTGGCAAATCGTAACAAACATCGCTGATTTCGAATTCAATTTCAAGTCCAATCGACTCTGACTCGGAGACCAGCTCAAGTTCTGCACTCCTTGGACACCCTTTGTTTCCTCCTCGTCTCCATATCCGTATTTTCAACCATGTCTGAAGAATTCTCAGACATTCTCACCAATACCGCTCGACCAACGACATCAGCGACTCTCACAGTGCGCGTTATCAAATCTTTCGAGTTCCGGACCGAACGTTCCTTGGTGCTCCACGATCTCAACCTCGAAACTACCACAGCAGGCCAGCTCAAGGACCTCGTTCGCCAAGGTATAACCGCTTTCAGCTCATTTAGTGACCATGTCGATACCTCTCGTCGTCCCACATAGCGATCCTTACCCAACCAGGATGGAAACCGTATCGTAATGTCGTTCTCGGTGCGTCCCCCTTGTCCCCACACGTCGGGTATATCTGACGTCCGGGCTTAGATACCCTAAAACTGTATACGAAGGCCCACGGTTCTAAAGCGAGTACAGCGCAGATTTCCCAGGAGCCACGCTCACTGGTTTTCAAATATAGACCTCTAATCTAATCATCAATCTCGACCACGAAGAGTGGATTCTCGATGACGACAGCAAGGATTTGGCTAGTCTCGGATTTGGTTCGTACCTGTAGAAATTACTCTCTTCTACATACTGACATCTTTCCAGAGAACGAAACGGAAGTCAGCTTTTTCAATCGCGAATTATACGAGAAATTTAAGATAAATCCCCAGGCAAGTTTTGTTCCCGACTGAAATCTATGACATTAAATCAACCGTATCGGACATCAGACTAGCTGGGAGAGCTGAGCATGTAGGTATTAATAATGTCATGTGTAACAGTGTAGTAACAAAGCAGTCTAAGAAAAGTGCTGGATAATGTCATGTCAGTCCCGTCCAGGTCCCGTCCCTCGTACACTAAGCTACATTATAAAGTATACAAATCACTGGTTAGCACATTGGACGCGCGGTTCATCGTGGTCCTCGTCCATCGGATCGTCATGCATGCTGCCTCGCGATCGCGTGTCCGCATCATCCAGTGAGACTTCCTCCAGAATGACGTTCTTTTCGAACTTCTCCAGAGGCGCTCTGGGCGGAAGCGCGCGCTCGAGCATGGGGATGGCGGCAGGGTCGATCGAGTCGGGGAACTTAACGCTGAGTTTGACGTACATGTCGCCAGGTTCGTGGTGCCGTTGGGAGGGCATACCCTGACCATGGATCACCTTGAGTTCACCTACAAGCGAAAGTCCTCGTAAGGAAATGTAAAACGGGCAAAGATAAGAATCGAGCTCACCATGCTTCACAACCTCTCCTGGTTCTAGCTTCACAACGAGGGCCCGATCATCCAGGTGTTTGATGATGAACTGCCCGCCCGCCAGCGCAGTTAACAAGTCAACCTCAACCTCCGTTATAAGATCGTTGTCCTGTCTACGGAAACGCTCGTGCGGTTTCTCCTCGATGACAATCACTACATCTCCCGGCTCTGCTGTTGGCGATTGGTCGCTCTCCCCTCTGAAATTAATGGTCTGACCGCCCTTCATGCCCTTGTCGATGTGCACCTCGAGGAACTTCTTCTCTGGGAGCACCTTCTTGCCCTTGCAATTTGTACACCGGTCCTTGGCATTGATGACTTCTCCTGTTCCTGAACACTCGTCGCAAGGAGACTGGATTTGCTGGATCATTGGGCCCATTTGGCGCAGAGTAACCTTAATACCGCGACCGCTGCAGTTGTTACATGACCGCACGGCGCCCTCCTTTCCACCCTTTCCTTTGCACTTGGTGCAGATGACGTTGCGGGTCAGCGCGAGTTTGGTTGTCTTGCCTTTGTAAAGGTCCTCGAGGGTGACGTGGACGCGATGGACAAGATCTTTTGTCTTCCGAGGGCCTTGCGACCGGCCTCCTCCTCCTCCGCCGAAGAATCCGCCACCGCCACCGAATAGCTGACTGAACAGATCCTGAAAGGCCATGAGAATTATTCTAAGACAAAGGCGCTGTGGCGCTTACCTGGGGATCCATGCCACCCATTCCTCCTTGCTCTGACAGACCAGCTTCTCCTCGCGCATCATAGATGCTGCGTTTATCTGGATCAGAGAGGATTTCGTATCTGACATCGAGAAAATAATGAGATACATGCACGGCTAGGAAAAACACCGGACATACGCATGGGTCACTTCCTTGAACAATTCTGGGTCACCGCCCTTGTCAGGATGGAGCCTCAATGCCCTATAAAACGTATATAAGATGACTGAAGATGCCAGGAGAGAAGTTTACATACTTTTTGCGATACGCTTTTTTGAGGTCGGACTCTGAGGCAGTAGGAGAGACTTCCAAGAGATCGTAGTATTTGCTGCAAAAGAAAGAAAATCAGCACACGAACTACTGCAATCAAGACACCCTACAAACGTTTCTCTAACCATGGTGTCTATCTGGAAGAGGACGGGGGAGATGGGAGGAAAGGATAAAGAGTAAGAAGCTGTGCTGTCTTGAGCCTGTTTTAGAGCTTGATGAAGGCGATCGTTCCACAACAATCCATATTGTTCTACAACTTTACAAATCGGGAAATCGTGCTTGCCTTCACACCATCGGCAACAGCATTATTTTACAGCCATTTACACCTCTGAATTGGACGTTCTGAGTCGATGAAAAATGCACAGCGTGTTGCATTGCATCGAACTCGGATTACTCTATGCTCTGAAAATTTTATCCATTTATTCCTGACCTTTCCCTGCAGCCTTACACACCTCCCGAAACATCCGGATACACGTCGAATCGTCGCTGCGTCGTCACCGGGATACCCGCGCGGGCGTCTTCCATAACCTGCGGATCTATTGCCCATTCGTAAATCGCCAAGCATATCTTTATAATGACGCTTACCGATGTCTGCATAGATTATTTGTTCTCCTTCTTGTGCCTCTGCGAGGACTCGGGCCCTGTTTAAAACACCCGGGCATTACTAACGATGTAACCACAAGGAACCAAAATACTTACATCGGATCTACCACCATGGAGTGGCCCCACTATACAACTTTTAGCCCGCAATCAGAGAAAAAAGAAAGGCCAGAATACGCACGGCGTGGTATCCAGCAGTGAGATCCCGCGCAGGACTACACATTGACATGAAGACTTGATTGTCCACAGCTCTGCGAGACAGATGAGATGTGTCAAAAACTTTAGACAAAAATTACAAATACCTTGCGCGTTGTAAAAGCTCCCAGTGCAGCGGTCCTGTGGTTAGATTGAACGCTCCGGGATATATGAGGACGTGGCAACCTAAAAGTGTCAGTTTTGTCAACCTTCATGAACGAAGATGATTACCTTGTCTCGCAGATATCATAGCCAACTCCGGGAAGCGGACATCATAACATATTCCAAGACCCACCCGAGCAAATTCTTGGTGCTGGTTAGCGAGGACTGATAACGATATCCCATGATTTATTATTCACCAGTATCAAAAGAGGTCAGGCTCTTCCCGCCTGTTAGGGATTCACTTTCCTAAACATTGCGTTATGATTATGAGCATTTGCGGTTTAGACCAGTATTCCGCACCTTGAACGTTATCTTTCCAGGAATGTCGATGTCAAACAGATGGACCTTGCGATGGGTAGCGATAAGATCCCCTAAAGTCATGAGATGAGCAGCAGGTACGTGCTCAGACATATCAACTGCACCTTTTGTGTTATATACAGTGCATGTGTTGTATAGATTATTGTCCGTGGCGTCACGCTCGGGTATTGAACCTAGATGAACTTTCAATAAGTCACAAGCGTATTCGAATAAAAAGAATATCGACCTCCAATTAGCCAAATCCCAGCTTCTTTGGCTGTAGAAGAGAGCATCTTAACGCTCTCGCTCTCGCTCTGGGTAATGTCATAGGGCTTCCCCGGAGTATACCCAATCTTCTCGGCATAGACAGGGAAATGAGTGTGACCGTATGGGGAGTTGAAGCATTCCTACCTCACATTGTTACGATCGACGTTGCATTAGAAGTAGCGGCACGAACGGGTAGCACGACCATGTCTGGTTTCTTATGATGGCCCTCGCCTTTGGCGGCCTTGAGAATCATCTCGCGAGCATGCTTGAGGTTATCGGGTTTATTGGCCCCAACGCCTCCTAATTGAATTAGAGCGAGCGTAAATGGTTTGAGCTGCTTTGATACAAGGGACATAGTGACAAGTGAAGGAGACTGGACGATATAGATGCGATGGAGAAGTACAAAGTTGGTACAAAGTTCAGAGTAGCAGTCAGTGAGCGACTTGCAGCGTGTGACAATGCAGCTGTAATCTAATCTTGCTTATCACGTGGTCATGATCTCATACAATTCCGCGTCCTCTCGACCACGCCTGTCATGCAGCTCACGCACTCCCTCTACCTGCACAACAGGTCCCCTCAGCACTCTCGAAGAAGGCGGGTTAGGCGCAGCAAGCCCCGTTTCTTCCACGCAATTAGCTTTGATTTCTTTCAGCGTCCCACCTCGGTTGAAGATGTGCTCTGAAATTAACTTCTGGTTGGCAGCCATTGACGCTCTCAAGGCAGCGGTTGCAGCTAGATCAGGAATGACCTCGTCAGTGAGAACTACCCCGTATCGTGACGCGTCCTTCACGAGTCCCCGACGAACTTCTTTCGCAACGAGGTCGGGATCCCGCTCCAAAGGATTTCCCCTAGTATTACAGATTCGTCACCAAAAGCAACCTAAATAAGTTGGATCACGTACCATCCGCCACCTATTAATCGTTGATTTTATTCAGCCCTCGTGGAAAGCATGATAAAAATATATGCATACCGCCCCATGTAACCCATTCCAAAACATCACCTTCAGAAACCTAATCAAGATCAGCATTTAGGGTGATGTACATACAGACACGATGATGAAAGCCGACCGGAATGAAGTCTTCTTTTGAGCCCAATCGGACACGTGGTGATTTGCTAGAGTCTTGAGAGTAACGAACCAGCGTCTTCTTCGACCTGGCACCCACACCACCCCCATGCACACCCCATGGCTTGGTATACCAGCGATCATCGTGTAGTGAAATGTTTCCAGCTTCCAGGAAAACATAATCTGGAATACGCTTGAGCATCTATGGAACAACTGAAATTAGATCAGCTCACCGATACGCATGGCATTGCCTCCCCGGTAAAACCCTTCTCCGCCAGAGTCTGGGACGGTCTGCGTATATTTCAAAGTAAAACCGCGCTCTTTGCAAGGCAGTTTCCCATTCTCACCTCATATCGATCTATTCTCAGAGGCAGGTAGCTTTCTAAAAATTCATTTGGTACCGATCGCATCGAGGGCCAAAGGCTGTGACCATCGGGACCGTCACCATGAGGTCGTGCAGGAATTCCCTACGACGGAGAGTTTTTCAGGCCAGTTTTTGACTCGAAATGCACCAATAACTTACACCAAATCCGATCTGATACAGCTATTTACCAGAAACCACCATTAGCCTTGAATTCAACTTGGTAGCTTTGAGCCCACCTGAAACCATTCTCCTTTCTTCGACCAACCACTGTAGAAGAAGTGCGGAGAGTCGCTGAATCCTGCTGCAGAGAGAAACTCCGGTTGTCTTTGTCCAAGAACAGCCCCGATGACGTCGAACAGGCGTCCGAGAAGATGAGTCCGACAAGACAGTGCAGCAGGTCGAACAGGATTGAGGATAGTTCCCTTAGGGATATTAATTTTGATTAAGTCAAAAGAACCGTCATTGACAACAGTTGCTGGATCCTGAAGAGCAAAGTCGTAAATTAAGATATCGAGGATACAGCAAAAACACTTACGAAGACTGTAAGCAAGTAAATAGCTATGAACATTTTTAACATTTCATGTGACAAAGCGAGGTTGATTGATCGTTCTGACTGGGGGTCAGTGCCGTCGAAGTCGAAAACAACTATTTCGTTGCCGCCATCCTCATCAATTTGCTTAGACATTGTACTGCATCAGGACTGAGAACTGAAAGATACGACGGTTGGAAAGGAAGGAGATATACCATGCAATCTTCCAGGGACCTATACCGAATCCATCATCGTCAATATAGTCTTCAAAGTAAATGGATTCATTTGGTATTGTAGTCTTGATCAGCTTTCCGATAGCCGTCTTGTTTCTGGATAATAAGATATCCAAGGCTTCTTCGTATGCAAACACCCCGAATCTTGCACACATTTCGGTTACCCGTCGGGCACCAATCTTAGTAGCTGCGACTAGAGCATGCAAGTCGCTTTTGGCAAAATCTGGTTTCCGGCTGTTGCGCTCCACTATCTAGAATAGAAAAGGTAAGTCCGAGTTTGCATTTCGTCCTTTGACGAACCTTGAATACAGCGGAATTAGGGACACCTGCAGAGTATAGCTTGCATAAGGGGATCTGTATTCCATCCTCAAAGATGCTGGTTGCACAGTCTCAAAGGCCGTATTAGCCTTCCTCACGTTGTCAAGAGGTAGTTCACTCACTCGGCATGCTTCCCGGTACGATAGATCCAATGTCGGTAAAATGCCCGAGGTTCGCCACCCAAGTAATGATCTTGCCTTTGATATGAACTGGTGTTACGACGAGGAAGTCGTTCAGGTGGGAGATGGCACTATCAACAGAGTAAGGATCATTGGTAAGGAACACATCCCCTAAAACAGACAAAGTAAGTAATATAGTTTGGTTATATTTTTGCCAGCAAGACCTTCTTCGATTGATTCGTCCCATGAAGCTAGGAATCCTACAACACAGTAACGTCAGAATGCAGCCAGTCAAACGTGAGATTTATTCCCCTCGCCTGGAATGAAGCTACCAAACTGCCCGCATACCATTTTGCCAACATTTGGACCTTCACCAGCCGCTATCATAGGGAAATAGTCAAGCTAGACAGGCAATATCAATATTAGAATTTGTATAAATTTTAATTGGTGTATATGCACCTGTTCGCGCATAGCAGGAGACATCGCAACTGTAAAGAAACCAAGTATATATATACCAGCTTGGCAAGTGTATTCTCTGTTTTGACTCATCTTTGAATGAGGGCATCCATTTCAAGTCTGGTATTCTGGAGACCCGCTATAAATCCGTCAGCTTTAACATTGTAGAGGCATCGAATAACTGGAACCTTGCCTTCTACCAACTGCACTATAATGGGATCAACTTTTCCCGATCTATCCAAATCCAGAATATCGGTAACTTCTACAGGCCATATCAAGATATTTCCAACAGCGTCAATCTCTGCGCGGTGGAAAGGGGAAATCAAAGTATTGCTATCGAGCTGTAGTATAAATCTTTATTAAAACTGTACCAGGCTTGAATATAGCGCATACCTCGCTGATAATGCAGGGACCCTTCAGCTTATCTCCTACGCAAAGAGCAGACCGATCGAAAATCGGAACATTTGTATATCCTCTACCGCTGTAAAACTAACAGGAATATAATTTAAACACGCGCTAAGGGACAACGCAAAGCGAGACGTACTAGAGAAGTAAGTGACCTGATTGCATTCGGCTTTGGCGTTCCAGTACCGGTCTCCAAAGTAGGCGTGGCAATGTTGTTAGTCTTCTCCCAGGCAGCAACTCGCACACATGCCATTTCGATAGCAAGGTCAAGCGAGAAAGTAAAATGCTCTTCATGTGCACTTTCGAATCTAAACCATTGGACATCCGTGAATTTTCCCCAATGATCATTTAAACTTTAAGTATATGCATACCTTTTCTCAATACTGGCCATATTTCCTACGGATAATTCTTCCAACGTAAATGGAATTGGGAGACTGGTTGCCTGACCCTGATATCGAAGGTCCACTTCAAACGTTACGATCTGAGATTGTATTGGAATGGCTTGCTGGACGAGTATTTCAGATACTCTTGGCTGGAGTTGCGAACAAAGACGAAGCATCTCATCCACACTGACATCGGACAACGGTCGAAGAAGCGTGGCGGAAATTTCATGCCTTAAGCCGGTACAGGCATCGCCAAAGGCACACAATACTGGAGTTCAGATATCAGTCTCCACTGCCCATAACGCGCATGGAAAATCTAACCTCCGGGTGAGGGCGGCACGATGGTCGGATATGCAGTTCCGCATAACTCGGACAGTCGGCAAGCTATCAACCCACCAGCACCTCCGAAACTGACCAAATGAAAGCTTCGAGGATCTTTTCCTTTCTCGACGCTGACACTGCGCAAACTTCCATACATTTTTTCAGCTGCAATACGGATTATACCTTCCGCAGCTTCCTGAAGTGTTAAGTTCATGGGCTTCGCAATGTGCTCTTGCACAGCAGAAATCGCAGCAGAGATGTTGAGCTGAAACATGCCACCCAGAAGTCCCATAGGAAGGTATCCGAGGATAGCGAAGGCGTCTGTTACGGTGGGAAGTTTACCGCCTTTCGAATAACAGGCTGGACCTGGATTTGCTCCTGCACTCTCGGGCCCTACTCTTAATGCGCCGGTAATATCCGCGACTGTCGCGATCGAGCCGCCACCAGCGCCAACGGTACGAACATCAATAGAAGGGGCTCGAACTAGGACTAGGTGAGCTTATGAATAAAGGCCCGGAAATCAATGAATAGCCTACTTGTCAAGTCTCCAATAACACTTTCACGGCGAAGTCCCGGAGTCCCATTTTCGACTAGGCAGACATCAGTACTTGTCCCACCCATATCGAACGTCAGTAGATTCTAGTGAAAACACTGAAAAAATAGACCACTAGGGTGTAGGGTAAATAACACGATACCTTGAACTGTGACTTCTCAGCTACATGACTGACCACGCCAGCCACTCCACCAGCCGGACCCTGGAAAGTGAATAAATTGATCAATAGAGACAGCAAGATAGCTTGAAGCTTTATAACACACCGAGTATAGTAAATGCGCACAATGTTCCCTGGCGACATTTATACCTGAAAGTCCTCCGTCACTTCGAAGTACTCGAAGCTCGGTGTCTTCCAGCTTGGCTTGCAGATTTAACAGATACTGACTAACAATCGGCTTGATGTACGCATTTGCCACTGTTGTCACAGTCCTCTCGTATTCCATGAGCTCGGGTAAGACATCGCTGCTAAGAGATAATGGAATTCCTGGAAATTCCTCTCGCACAAGTTTTGCTGCTTCTTGTTCATGGATCGGATTGATAAAGGAATTGATAAGCGAGATGGTGATAGATTCGGGAGAAGGTGAAAGTGACTTCAGCTTACGAAGCTGAGACCGTAATGCGTCTGTGTCTAGCGGGCGGACTATTTCCCCTGAGCTTGAAATTCGTCCTAGAACTTCTACCGTCTAATGTTTAAAAATTCATTATTGTTATTAAACTCTGCACACATTTGACCTGATTTAAACTGGCACTAACCATCTCGAGACTTGCAAGAGGTTCAGGCTTCGGCCACACGATCCTGATTTCTTGTTAGCTATGATTTCAAAACCGAGCCCGTATCTCTACTCACCATCCAGCCAATCCTCCAGGAACAGCAGATCGCCTGATCTGAAGTACTTGCTTGTACCCTTCGGATACAAGCAGAGCAACGCGAGCACCTTTGCCTTCCAAAATCGCATTCGTAGCTACTGTGGTGCCTGTATATGTCGACGGGAGAAGTTAATGAACAACAACAACAAAAAATGCTCTATGCGAAAACACATCGCGTACCATGATTCAACACTGAAATTAATATATTTTCGCCTTCTGGATCTGGAAACTGACGCCTATTGGCGCTTGTAAGTCACAATACATATATGAACTTAAATAGACGAACTTAATATCTGAGATTGCGTGCAAAACGCCTTCGCTCTGGTCTTCAGGCGTGGTCGGAACCTATAGTGATTGGTAGTAGTATCTGTTGTACAACAAACTACTCATAGAGGAGATACCTTTGCTCGAAATATCGCGCCGTTATTGTGGTTGTATAGCACGGCGTCGGTAAATGTACCGCCAACGTCGATACCAAGCTTCCAGGGAGAATCCTTGGTGCCCATACTGAAATCCATGAATGGAGTGGCGATAAATTAGCACAGCACTGAGTCCTTCAGATGAGGCGATAAGGACGGCAAGAAAGCCAGTGCACTACTATTATAGCTGGGATAAGTAGATACTAGTATCCACTAGCAACATAAATCGTCACACGGTTGCACTCATACGCATGTTTGCGAGAAAACGCTTCCCATGGGAGCCCATGGGTTGAACAAAGCAGCGCGTCCGAGCACGAGCGAGAAAAGCTTTGCAGTAAAGTGCCCCTGGCCGACTACTTGTGCAGACCCAACCGTCTTTCAATTGTAGGCCTGAAATCAAGATCTTGAGAGTGTGCATGTGTCAGCCAAGAGATCACAGGATTTGGTTTGTGATAATTTGCGTGCGGCCCGTGCCTTCTACGCGCCAGCATGTTTTCCGATTCCGTGGTCTGCTGAGTGACTTCCATCAAAATCGCAATCGAAATTGTCCGCAGAACAGAGCGACACGCCAATATGGCAAAGAAAGTGTTACACAACGCGAAGCTCGTGCTGATGGGTGGTGGCTTCCAATACGATGTTGGCGATTCGAAATTTCATGGAGACTTGCAGTCAAGGTTCGGAGTCGCGCTCGATTCACCGTGATTTCAAATTCCCACAGCTGATGTTCTATATTAAGTACATACATATTCGCCGTCAGATGGTGACGATTCAACTTCGTTCTCCGGAACCACTGTAATTTGCTGCATTTGAAAGCTACCTATCGTAGGTATTCAAGAGATATTTTATATCTCACATATGTTAGCTATTTGTATGTCAATTTATTGTTCTTTATGATATGTCCATTTTCAGTTATTATCACTTACTGTTACAACGTCAATTGCGCTGCTTTCCATCAGCTTCTTCATTTTGGCATTTCATTTGTCCTTGAGATACTAGGATGAAGATTCACTATGTTATTAGTAAATGATTTCCGAGGAAACAAAGTAATTCTCACGACTTTTTGGCTGCAATTCGAAATTATGAGATAAATAATACAAAAATGGTGCATAGCACTCGACATTATGCGTATATTATAAAATGAAGTGTTCCATACGATGCACAATGAATGTAGAAAAGATATTTAGGTCCTTTCTATCTCATAGATTCAGCCTACTAGCATTTATCAAGTCTCCGCAATTGTCTGAGGATCCAATTGAATCTCACAAATTTACGACCAGTGTCAAGGAAATCGATCTTTTTAGGGAAGATTTACATGCTATAAAATGAATGTATATATAAATTACACCCATATACGCAAGTTTCAAAAAGAATTGTGTAGATACATTAAGTTTTGGTGAGGAGAATGAGCTCGTATTTTGGGTATAACATTGAGTGATTATGTAACATTTGATGGTGGATAGCTTTAGATTAATTAATTAAATAATAAACGTGCAGAAAACATTACGCACATAATATTGAACTACGTCATATTTAGTCAAATTACAGAATAAATTGATGGTCGGTAACATCCGGCAACTTCTTCAGCGGCGAATAAGCCGGTAGGACGCGGTCTTTGAGAGCATTAAGCACAGCAGATGCCTCGAGTGGAGAAGAAGAACGGAAATAGAACATGATGAAAGATAATGCCGGTGATGAAGGAGAGAACTTGGATGGATGCCGATGCCTGCATGCATGCGAACGTTGTGCTTTGGTTGGGCAGGGCTCAACGCAGCTGAACCACATTTGTACCAGCCAATATTGTAGGCCGGTTGACCACCGGCCTGACATCCGAGAAAGGGCCTCCCCTGGGCGATACCAAGGCAAAGTCGCAGTGGGATGGAGCGCCACCAAGCCGGATGGGCATAGAGAGGACCCCCTGGTTGATGCCGGCGAACACCGACGGAGGGCGTAGAGCTGGGATTGCAAAGATATGTGGGATCCAACAAGCATCGAAGGGCGCCGTGATGTGCAAAGCACTGCAAAGCTGGGCCGGCGAAACAGGCGATATCAAGCGTCTCGCTGAAGTTATCTTAGTGTTTCTGTACGGTGAATTCGGGGTGAGATCATGGGGGTAAACATGGGTAAAAGACCGAAAGAGTCGGGGTCTATCGGTTGTGTGGCAGCCCTGAGGCGCCCTGACGGGATAATAAGTGGTAAGCGAACTAAGCGGGCTGCACTATGAATTTCCTAATCTGGGCTTTTAAGTAACAAACCACGCGCAAACAAGTCGCCGGATTCAACACCAAAGCCAGGCAACCTCTGCTCTCTCTGCCCATCAAACGACTCTGCTGCTCCCCATCTGCCTCTCTCCATCCTCCTTGTCCTCTCTTGGCCATCCAGCGCTGTAGTTTGCGACGTTTGCATCCCAGGCTCGCCGTTCTACGTAGGCACCTCCAACCACCCACACTCCGGTGTCTCGAAGTCCGTTTGATCACCGTCAAAGACCGTCTCTTCATTGAAACCCGGAACCCACAATACAAAGCTGCATCCAATGGACCCACAATCAGACTCTATGACGGACTCAAAGTCCTCGTATGTCTCCTTTCCTCTCCCGTTCACGTATTCTTACCTTACCATCGCAGCCTAAAATCTCCTGTCGTTCGTGGCGCGCGCGCCTGCACCGTATGTCGCACTGCAAAGGTGCTGCAACAGGTTTCCTCCCGCACTTTGATCACCGTCTCACCTTTATATAGATGAAATGCGTTGGAGCCGAGGACGGCCAGAAGCAATGCCAACGCTGCAAGCGCGCCAACGTGGAGTACGTCATCTTTCTTTTTTTTTTGGCACTCCTTTGTTCGCCAGCTCACTTTGAAATAATTAGATGTATTTTTGAGAAACATCGCCGCGGTCGCAAACCTGGTTCTAAGTCAGTTCAATACCTGTCTCTTGTGTAGATACACTGATCTGACCACCCATCCTCAGGCTATCCGAAGCCTCGAAGATGCTTCGTCGGCTGGAGAAGGGTCTTAACTCGGCGAAGATGAAGTCGCAGTCAGCTGACCCTGCCCTTACTTCTCCATACCAGGCTGAAGGATCTCGCATCCCAGGGGCACAGGATGCCCACTATTCGAATCGTCCAGCAGAATCTGGATTCATGCAAGGAGGCTCCCACTTCGCCGGAAAGGAGCTCCCTCCTCTTGATCTTTCGGGCTATCAGAACCCAGATGGTTATGCTGCCTCTGCGAGCAATGATTCTCGTTCAGTGGACTTGGATGACGACGACGACGAAGATCCTGATCGCAATGAGGAGCCTTTTTTCCCTGCTAAACTGATCAAGCGAGAAAACCAGCGTAACTCGTTTTTCAGGACGATCCTTAACCCGGAAGAGACGCCAGCGTCTACCACGGCAAGTCCAAATCGTAGCAATTCCTTCACGCCTCCCCAGAGTCGTCTCGCTCCCATTCCAAGTGGTCTTCATGACCCAATCACCGCTGGGCATATCAATGAAGAGGATGCCAAAGTTCTCTTTGATGCGATCTTCTTGCGTTTGAATCCTTTCATCAATCTGTTCGACCCTGTCTTGCATACTGTGCCCTATGTTCGCTCCAAGTGTCCTTTCCTTTTCACCACGCTTATTATGGCCGGGTGCAAGTTCTTCCGACCGGAGCTATTCAAAGTATGTCAAAAACTTGCGAACGAATTTGCTTATCGTGCTTTCGCCGAAGCATGGAACCGCGTCGAGGTTGTACAGGCATTTGCTTGCCTTACCTACTGGAGAGACCCTGACGACAACGTTAGTCACCTATTGCTTTCTGATGAAATTCCTAATTAAAATTTGTCCATAGCGGACATGGACATACATCGGCTACGTGAGTCCAACGCTTTTGCTTCCCGGATATTCATATTAACCTGTTTCTAGGCCTGTCGAATGGCCGTGGAACTGGGTCTGAATCGTTATGTTCCGCGCCCCTCTGCCCACGAAACAGAATTCCAGAAACTCGAGCGTCGTAACCGCGAGCGGACGTATCTCGTTCTATTCGTGCATGATCGAAGTCTTAGCACACAAACTGGAAGGCTCTGGATGCTACCGGAAGATGAACTCATTAGGCATTCTCACACGTGGCATCAGGAAGGCGGAGGACCTGTGCGCCCTGAAGATGTCATTATTGCTGCCTTTGTTCAACTGCGCCGCATTGCTGTGCGTCTAGTTTCCCGCATCAACTGTCATGTTGCTAATGTTATGTCTAGGCCGAGACCACGGAGATATTCAATGCTTCCAAGTACTCCTCTCCTGGTAGCAACAGTGATATCAATTATGAAGTTGTTTTGCGCAACTGCAACGCCAAGTTGACAGAGTGGGATGATTTCTGGAGGATGGAGATGGAAAGAGGTGACTACATCCGCTTCAGTGATCCTTACTCGTCTCAACGGTCTATTTTCAGCAAACGGAGAAAAGTTCCATCTTTCATTCCTCAGTTTCTTCCGTCTGTATGTCAGGCTATTTTTGAACAGCTTTGGTGTTCAGTCTTCTATGACACCTGTGAGTTCCCGTTTCCGTCTTGCTGCTATTTGCCGTAGATCTGACATTGCGGAATCCAGGGGAGTCGAGCAAGTCCCAGTGTACAGGCTCTTTCAGCGTGCTGTACAAGCGCTTTGGACTCTTTGCGCATTGTATCTAACGACTTCGCCAACATGAGCATGCTGGTCAGTCGCCGCTGATCTCGCCGCTGACCTATTATTAACGTTGCTCCCATGTAGAGCTACGGACAAGACTCTGTCACAATGATGACCGCTTATTCTGCGGTGTACTTATTAAAGGTACTTTGTTTCCTATCGGTTTTATTTTAAGAGATCCTCATCTCACGCGGTGTTTTCAGCTCCTGAGGTCCATGAACACATTCTCTCAGCTGAAAGAGAATACTGCCCAGGAGATTCATCTTTTGATTTCCAACACTGCAGATGCTTACCAGGACGCATCTGCACTTTCACCAGCGTCAACAAACGCTGCACATCACGCGCGGTTCCTCCGCAGTTTGTTCGCCAACGACGACATCTTTAGAGCTCGGCGAAATGAACGAGGCCGGCACGAGAACGGCATGTCAATTGATCCCCGACTTCAAGGTATGCACGGTAATTCAACCGATCACGGCTATCTATGAAACGCTGACTTGGGAATCCAGAAAACACACGTAAAGTTCTTAACACCCCGTCATATCCCCAACAAGTACATATGCAACAAACCCATGCACCAGCGTGTCATTTCACCCCCTCCCCTCCTCATCCAGTACCGCGTGAGCCGGAATATTCCTCCGAATATTCAGTGCACGCTGCTGGCGCAACCGTTGGACAGACACACTATCAAGGTCCTTATCATAATGTGCCTTCAGTTCCGCACGCCACAGAGTCGGATGAGCACTATTGGAAAACCATGTTCATCGAACTTGGATTCGGAGAGGAGAATAATGCCAATCCTCTGGTAGCGGATGTTGGGACGAGCGACATACGGAATAATCATCGATCAACGTACACTGATGGCTCACATCAGCAGCAGTATCATGCTCATCAGAGACAACAAGGACCGGTTTCATATCATCAACAGACGTACCAGTCATCACAGCAGAACTATGGTCAATAAATGCTCTTGATGCTACTGTGTATAACAAATTGTTTTGTTCATCATCATCTTACATTGTATAACACCCTGCCTTTTGTGTCACATGGTTGATTCACATGCTGTAATACAAGCATGATGTAAATATTACTGTTTCTTAGAGTGATTCTATAATGCTTGCTGAGCTTCCTACCATCAACTTTGACACCTGCGATATGGCAATTGCACGTTCTGTCGGCAGCAAATTCAGTATATTCGTTGTGATTTGGACAGCGCTCAGCACTTATACACACATCGAGCATTAAAACACCAGCACGACTCCAAAGTCTACGGTGTGCTGTTGAAGCTATATCAACGGACATCAACATTGCATTAATAATAATATCACCAACACCACTGTCGTCCCAAAACTGAGAATATCCATCACGAAGGAAGCTGTGACCACAGTCAAATGCAGTTTGCCTTCCCAAGTACATTATGAATCTACCCCTATGGAAAAAATAATGACAGTGTGACCAACAGCCGCCGCAATGCGCGGAATTCCCTTCATTGCCATGAAACCGAAGTCCCGCACAAAATGTGGCCGCGGGGAGAGTGTGAATACTGTAGGCTGCGCTTGGACAAAATTTACATTATGGACATGAATCGTCGCGCCCTTAAGAGGGGAATGCGTCGAAATACCGAAGTATTCAGGATACGTTGAACACCAACTAAAGATGGCGATATTAAACCACCATTTGGAATCAAAGCGTACTCGCTGGACGTACCGGAAGTGCTGTGCGCCTTCGGGAAAGCTGTTCCCTGATATAAACGGCTTCCCGCCACTAAGTCTTGATACATCCCATATTGAAAACTTAGATCCATAAACGGCACCAATTCTATATTTGTATTGAGAACAGTTATAGGATGAATAAAAGAAGCAATCCTCACATATCAGTCGTGTCTCCTCTCCATGAGACAGATCCAGATAATTGAGTTGAAAGACCCATCGCAGAGGTACCCAGTGCAAATGGCTCTACGAGTTCTACAAGACTGGAATTTCGCAAGTTACTTCGCTCTTTATCATCGGGGTCGGAACGCCAGTCGGTCAGATATATTGAACCTCGGCAGTCAGAAACCAAGAATTCCTTGCTAGTGGTTGGATGAGAGCAGATAGAGGTGAGAGCGTATGGGAAAGGAATAACGTATGCTGTGGGCTGCGGCCTGGAGGATGGGTCAGGAGAGTCGGCTATTTCAGACAGTCTCGTCGGAGTCAGTATGTTGGAGGAAATATCGACGGTTGGATGTAAGTCCCAAACCATGAGCATCTTGTCATCTAAAGACTCCTTAAAGATGAGTGGGAGGAGATAGCAATGTTGAGAATTATTTACCGGACACCGTAGCCACATAACGCGTACTGTCTTCTCCCCACCCGCCGCAGAACGTCATATCATTCACCTTGGCATGGTGGCCACTTAAACCACCACCAAAGGGGAATATGTGTTCATCTTCTCTAGATGATTTTGTCAAGAGATGCAAGCCATAGTCGGCGCTTGCAGCAGCTATGCTAAAGAAAGACGCGTCGGTTGGGGACGCGACGGACAAGGTAGGTATGGATGGACGCACTCAATTGTCCAGTGGTCGGTACTGGAGGGGGACAGGGAGTTAGGAGACCACGCAAGAGCGGTTATCTGAGAGCCGACGTGGAAAGACGCGATGGTGCGACATTGAGTATCAGACTGCACGACAGGCTTAGTTAACGGGTGTGGCGAAGACGGAGAGTGGCTTACAATGAGCAAGATGTCGACGGAGTGGCTACCGCCAACAGCGAGGAGATCCGTCGCGTCGTTATTGAGGCAGGGGCGTAGGACGTGTATTTCTGCGCGGTGGTCGTACTTGAGATCCATGTTGAGGAGAGCGAAGGAGTTGAGGCTAACGGAGGCTAAACGTTGCCAAAATTGTATAGAGTTGTATAGATCGGCAAACTGACTGAGCCAATTGCGTTTATCACTTGTATATGTCAAGTGCTAACAGGAAAGCCCCCAACCCCTGGGTGTTCGTCGCACTCTCCCTCTCCTCCTTCGCCATCTTTTATACCGTCATTAAGAAAAGGGAAAGCACAAACCCCGCGTCCCAGCTCCCTCGACAAGCAGATCATCCCCTTGTTCCTCCCCGTCATAAAGAATCATAGACATGCCTGCCATCGATACCACCCCTCCCATCTTTGACCACAGCAAGGTCACCGTCATCTTCGTCCTCGGTGGCCCAGGCGCAGGCAAAGGTACTCAGTGCGCTCGCCTCGTAGATGATTTTGGGTTCTGCCATCTGTCCGGTACGCTGCACGTCTCGCCATCAACGTCCATCTCACCCCCTACTCGCAGCTGGCGACTTGTTGCGCGCTGAACAAGCCCGCGAGGGCTCTGAATACGGGCAGCTCATCCAGACATGCATCCGCGAAGGTTCTATTGTCCCCATGGAGGTCACTATCAAGCTTCTGGAGAACGCTATGGGCGATGCCATGAAGGAGGGCCGCTCCGGCGACGGCTGGGCTGGCGGAAGGGGTCGCTTCTTGATCGACGGCTTCCCTCGCAAAATGGACCAGGCTCTCAAGTTCGAAGAGCAGGTGTGCTGTTTTCTTTTCATTGCCCTCAGTCTCCTCCCTAATTTCCCTCAGGTTTGCTTGTCATCCCTTGTTCTTTACTACTCCACGACCGAAGAGGTTCTCTTGAGTCGTCTACTTGAGCGCAGCAAGACCAGTGGTCGCGAGGACGATAACATAGAAAGCATCAAGAAGCGCTTCCGTTAGTGGTTTGTTAAACTCGTTCATGCCAAATTTTTGATATTTGGAGATAGGAACGTACGAGAGCGAAACCATGCCAGTCATCAACTACTATGATTCCCTTGGAAGAGTTGCAAAGGTCTGTCATTATCGGGTTTTTACATTCGACACTAGACTCAATTATTATGATACAGATCGACAGCTCAGGCACCATCGACGAGGTACACAAGGTTACAAAAGAAATCGTCACCGAGGTCTTGTCCAGAGGGAAATACTTTGCCAAGGTCAACGTTTGATTAGGAGTTATGCGGAAGTTATACACAGTATATCCTGCCATTGGACACTTGATATTTGGTATAGGAAATAAGAATTTACAGTCATTTTACCACTTCTAGATTAATTTTATCAGCTCATGCTACTTGACCAATCCACCGTCGACATGCAGTTGCCCGTTAACCATGAACTGCAAAGCCAGCATTACCCTGAGGTGTGGCCGCAGAACATACCGCTCGTCCACCCTTTTCGATTTGGTGGATTGCGCCGTCCGAACATAGAAGATGTGCGCTGTCGTCAATATCGTCCTAACCAATACAAAAATTAGCCACACAGCTTTGTCTAACTGCAAGGAACTTACAGGAATCCATTCCCATCCTCCGCATCGCACATACTCTATAACAGTCTCCCCTTCTCCCCCAGTTATAACCTCTCCAGCGTTGTCGTAGCGCAAATTTATGTGGGCACCATCGCTGTAGCAGCCATTGAGGATCGCCCATAACTTGGGTACATAGCTCTCCCGTGCCTCAGGGGTATCCCATTCAAGGGTGGGGTCTCTTAGAGGACGTAACATCACAATTTCGCAAGTAGCCTCGGAAGGTGGTATCGTTCTCGCCAGAGGTGTGACTCTATATTGGGACTCGAGACGATCAACATTGACAGTCGAGAGGAAATACGCAAAAGGTCCGTCCACGTCTACAATGGGATCGTCTAAAGTTGACTCGGGGTGATCTATGAATCCCCCAGTAGCAGGATCATAGATCTGAACCACTCCGGTTGCCGGAGCAGGCAAAAGTTTCACGTAACTGGTATACCATTTCGTGCTGTTGTTTCTGGCAGCAACCTTGAATCTAGGGAAGTTAATATCCATATCTGTAGGAGATCTTGAAAACTACCGACCTTTCAATCCCCGGGATCTCGCTTCTTAGCCCCTCCGAGTCGTGCAGAATGGACGCATGTAAAGATGTGGAAGTGACGACTGCGGATACAGCCACCTGGGGACGCTTGCGCGCAGAAGGAGGCGAAGATAGCAAGGTGATTGCAAGCGATAGCGGGGTGGTTGGCTTTCCATCGATGTATGATTTCAGGGATTGTAACTTGTATTCGAGTCCTTGAAGGCCATCGGAAGATGGAGGGAAGAGAGACGCGTATAGCGCATTTGCAGTGCCACAAGGAATGAGAACAAAATTAATCTTCGGTAATGGCGCCTGTGGGCTGGAACCTTTGATCTGAGTTGAGGAGAGGGAATTAATGATGTCGTGCAGCGTCCCATCTCCAGAGCCCAGGATCACAGTTACACGTTCCTCAGTGGTATTCAGGACATCAGCAAGGATCGTCCCCGCATGCTGCTCCGATTCCGTTGCGATCAACTCATCCAGCGAAATATTATGTTTCTTGAGCAAAGGCAGAACATGATCCTCGAAAAAGGCTTTCGCTGTCCGTTCACCACAAACAGGGTTATATATTCCGAGTAGAGGCATGATGCTGTCGTGGTAATGGGATCAGTTACTAGATTTACCTTGTCGAACGGTACGCGTATGCTGATAGAGAAAAAAAATCACGCACAAAGTCCAGGTTCTGAATTTAATTCAGCTGTGTGATGTGATATAGAGCGGTACTGTGCACCAATGGGATATTGCAGTCGATGTGGTATATGGCAGAGTCGGTTGCGAGTCAGCGCGCCGGCTTAAGCAGGTCCTCTGGCCGGTCCGGGGTTAGCCCATCTGCTGACAAATCCATTCTGTGTTTGCGTATGTTGTGCTTTGTCGTGACGTGAGTGTGAAGGCAGTCCAACAATGTCAGAATTCAGTCGCTTGCTCAAGCCAGTTTCGTTTCTGTGCAACCGGGATGGTTAGAATCATTATCAAAGGAGGTATGTGCTCAATATCTTCTACACCTGCATCTCATAGTCATTCGTGTACATCTAGGCGTGTGGAAGGTATGCTGTCATGTCTTTGTCATTGCTTCGTCTCTAACTCCAACTGCAGAACACCGAGGACGAGGTTCTCAAAGCTGCCATCGCCAAGTACGGCAAGAACCAATGGTATGTCTGTACGCTCAATTCAACTTAATATAATGCTCAAATGCAGCAATTAGGGCCCGTATATCCTCGCTGCTGGTCCGCAAGACCCCCAAGCAGTGCAAAGCACGGTGGTATGAGTGGCTGGATCCCTCAATCAAAAAAACGGAGTGGTCCAAGGTGCGTTACATCTTTTATAGCTGCTCGAACTCTTCTAAACACTGTTCTCTCACAGACGGAGGATGAAAAGCTTCTGCATCTTGCAAAGTTGATGCCAACCCAATGGCGCACCATTGCACCTATCGTCGGTCGCACTGCTACCCAATGTCTTGAGCGCTACCAAAAGCTTCTGGATGAAGCAGAGGCGAAGGAAAACGAAGAGCTTGGGCTCGCAGGGCCATCAGGCGAAACTGAACCTGGCGCAGACGACATTCGGAGGCTGCGACCGGGAGAGATTGATCCAGACCCAGAAACAAAGCCAGCGCGACCTGATCCCATCGACATGGACGAGGACGGTAACTTCATTTAGCTTATTTCTACTACACATATTTATCTTGCGAAACAGAGAAGGAAATGTTGTCTGAAGCGCGTGCGCGTTTGGCCAATACGCAGGGCAAGAAGGCAAAGCGGAAGGCTCGCGAGCGTCAGTTGGAGGAAGCAAGGCGGTTAGCTGTGTTGCAGAAGAAGCGAGAGCTCAAAGCTGCGGGAATCATGTAAGTGAACCATCTCAACTTATTCTACATTACTTGTTGATTCTCTGCTGTTAGCATGCGACACAAGACGAAACGAAAGGGAATGGATGTATGTCCATTTCGCTTTGAGATATTTCTTGAATGTGACTGCTGACTACTATCTCACAGTATAATGCGGACATCCCATTTGAGAAGAAGGCCGCACCTGGATTTTATGATACCTCGGAAGAGCAAGCTCGCGTAGCCGCTGCTCCAGTCGGACAAACACTTCGTCGCCTCGAAAATAAGCGGAAGCCTGAAGAGGAGGATGCCGAACGGAAGAAGCGCCAGCGCAAAAATGGGAAAGAGGGGGAGAACACCGGAAACCAAACCAAATTCATCGCTGCCCGAGATGCTCAGATACAAAAGCTCAAAGAGGCAGAGTCAATCGGGAGGCGACGCAAGCTTATGCTGCCCACTGCTCAAGTGGGCGAAGTGGAGCTCGAGGACATTGTGAAGATCGGACAGGCTGGCGAGAATGCCAAGGCATTGGTGGGTGGCGGCAGCGATGCTAGCGGGAAGCTTCTGAGTGACTACGAAGGTCTGGACGCTGCCCGTATGGCACGAACACCAAGGACGGCACCTCAGCGTGAGTCCATTTGATACATACTCACGCTTCTGCAATGATTTATCTTCTCCGATACAGAGGACAATGTTATGATGGAAGCAAGAAATCTACGTAACATGACAATGGCTCAAACACCGCTACTTGGAGACGAAAACACTCCTATGCACGTCGGTCCGGGCGGCGGCACCGGATTCGAGGGTGCTACTCCCCGTCATCAAGTTGCGTTCACCCCTAATCCTCTCGCTACTCCTCGCGGGGATTCTTTGGATGTTTCAGGAACGCCTCTTACCGACAGTAGGGGGGTGTCTTCTACGCCGTTGCGGACACCTTTGCGAGACAACCTATCTATTAATCCTGAAGGGTTCTCATTTACAGGGGACACTCCTCGGGATCAACGTCTGCGTGTGAACACGGCGAAGAGAGCTCTTAAAGCTGGTTTTATGAATCTTCCTAAACCAGAAAACAACTTTGAGCTTCTTGTTCCCGAAGATGAAGATGAGGAAGATGCTGGTGTTGATGCTGTCCTTTCTGAGGAAGACGCTGCTGAAAGAGATGCAAAACTGCAGCGTGCGCGGGAGGAAGAGGAAAAGCGTGCATTGGCTAGGCGATCGCAGGCTGTTCAGTTGGATCTACCCAGGCCAGCGAATGTTAATGTCGAAGCTCTCTTGCAGTGTCTGACCGTGCATGATGCCGACGAGGATCCAGAATTGGCGAAGGCACAGGACCTGGTTGACGCCGAGCTCGCTGAGCTTATGCGACACGACAGTATCCTGTATCCACTACCGGGAACATCGCATCCGGGAGCAGCACAGTCTCTGTACGAGATCCCTCCCGATGATGCTGTCGAGGCAGCAAAGTTAGCCATCCATCTAGAGCTTGCCTCAGTGGTTGGTTTCCTGAATGCCAGTCCGGAACAATTACGTGACGGTCTTCTCGCCCTTGCCAAGGCGGAGACGGTAGACGAGGCCAATTCCTGGGCCGCCATCCGCGAAAAATTGGTGTACGATGCCGCTTCGAAGACTTGGGTGGATCCACATGTATTGTCTTTGGACGAACGTATTGCAGGTTACACCTCTGTTCTCAATGACAGCCGTGATCGTATGACGAGAGATGCAGCCAAGGCAGCTAAGGCGGAAAAGAAGCTGGGAGTTACCCTCGGAGGCTATCAAGCACGGGCGCAGGCACTGTCAAAACGCATCACGGGTGCTTTTGAGGAACTGGAGAAAACGAAGGTGGATTTCGAGAGCTTTTCTCGCCTGAGCGTCAACGAGGAGGCCATGGGACCTCGCAGAGTGGCCGCCTTGAAAGAAGAAGTAGACGCGCTAGCAAGGAGAGAGAAGCTTTTGCAAGAAAGATATGCTGAGCTGGATGCAGAAAGGAGGGAATCGGAATCAAGAGTGGCTATATTAGAGGAGAAGATGATGGCAGAAGCGGAAGCTCTGAACGAGGCCCAACTTGCCGCAATGGAGGACTAATATGTTGTCGATTGTATGTAGTAATTCACATTTATTTTACTTATTGCTGTCAGCACCTGTAATTTTATTTTGGTTCGCATCCTCGTGCCGATTCCGAGTTATGGTCGACTCGTTTACACGCTTAGGGTCCCCCGATGTAACACCTCATGCTTCACGGAAGCCGTGCCGTGGATACTATGAACCCTGTTTAGGGCGTTTGAAAGGCGGAACACGAGGCAGCCTCATTGGAGGTCCTCATCAGGTTCAGGCGGTTATCGATATCTATATCACGTACACCCTGTTCTTTACACTCTCCCACTAGTGCCTGTCCCACTTATTAACTTATCAAACATGCCTTTAGCCGCTGGCTATATGGATGTCACAGTGCGGGGTGCTCTGGGGTATGCGGAACGTGCAGTGACCACTACTACATTATCCCTCGGTCCTTCTCAAGTCGGGGCCCCTTCTGCTGGCGGTGGGACAGTTGTCCCTGTCGCAGCCATTGTAGGTGGTGTGGTGGCGGGTGCTTTACTCGCAATAGTGGTGACAGTAGGTTGGGTATGTTGGGGCAAAGCAATCAAGCGAACCCACACGAAGCAACAAAGAGAAGTGGTGAGTCTGTCCTGGCTAGACGCAGAGAGTCACAAAATAATAGAGAATCAGGAATCGTTACGGAGGACCAGGCAGAACACTCTTCAGAATGCACGTATCTCTAAACCTCGCATTCGGTCATACCGTCCGCAATTTCCTCCGCCTCCAGAAAAGAAGGTGAAGTTTGCGGGGTTTGACCATGGCTCCAGTGTCAACGAAAAGAGTGTTGACAAAATGAAAGAAGTGCCTCCCATCTCGTTCATGCGCGAACCGAACCCTGCTCGCAAACCGAACTCTACTTGCGAACCGAAGCCTCCTGGTCTTCCACGAACAGGGCCGGTAATATTTCCAAAGCGCGCCGCTGGAACTCGCCCTACACCGCTTGGACAGGGTTCCCAGACCTCCACATCTCGAGTCCCAGCAACAGAAATACGGACAGCTTCGCTGATCCCAGCAAAGAAATTGCCCCATAAACCTTCCATGACCGACTCTGTTTCTGTGTACTCCACCGCCAGCGGCGAAGAACGTCAAATCCGAGTCCCCACAAACCTCATTCTGGCTGCGCTAGGAAATTTGGGGAGTAGCGTCGATGCCGCTCTTAATCGCAATTCAAATAGTGACCAGCAATCTTGGTCATCTGGATGGAGCCTTTTTCCCAGAAATAATCAAAATGGTGGCACGGGCAGCAGACTTTCTCAAGCCAGCTATGAATCAATGTCTGGGGTTCCTGTTGGAACTGCCTTATGAAAACAAAATCAACTAGGGACCGGGTGTAGGATCATGAACGTACTTGGGACAGACGTTAAATATGACTGTCATTATATATTAGTTACAACGGACACCTGGTAAATTAGGTTCCACATAGGAACGCCGTCGCTATAATCCATAATGGAACGCTTTATAAACAAATGCGCGTAGTAAAATCTAAGGACTATCACTGTAGCGACTTGAAATATTGCTAGACAGGGATTGCGTTAATAGTAAATGTAGATGACGCGGCTCAGAACCCACCTCCTCTATTTTCCCTACAGTCTCTTTGAATTTAGTGACTTCCCGCCAGCAGTCTAAGGGCGTGGTCTTGTTTTGTCTGATATATACTATCAGGCAATGGACAAGTCAAAAGAACGAGCTTGACAGACCTATAGCACTCAATAACTGCCTCGCCACCGGCTTTAACCTCGGGGTATTCAGAGAGATCCCTGCGCGAATGATACCTATCGATTTTGCTTCGTACTTCCTCTAGATCTCCCAAGAGAGCAGTGCTGCTCTTCACATCCCCAACAGAAACTCCGTCTCCTTCCGAAGCCTCCCCTGCCATATTCCTTTCTTGGTCCAGATTCTCCTTCTCTAATGCGTGCTGGATTTGTTCACGAACATCTTCCTCTTCCTTCTTGAGGCGTTCCAGCTCGCCTTGAATACGATTACGGATATGAGCATCAAGAATCGACTGGCGTTCTGGGCTTGTTTCCGGAGACTCCAAGCGGTCAGAAAGTTGGTTCACAACATCTTGTGAAAACTGCAGTCGCGTATGTTGAATGGGGTACTATGAAGATGCACTAAAGACGTACTGAAATGGGTGTCTCGCTCTGAAAGACTTTCTCGTCCGTTTCCGACCGGGACTGGCTAGCACCCATATGTACAAGAGTGGAAAGAAGAGAGTACTTATAATTCTCACGGTATATACTTCCTTCACATTCTTGTCAGTGAGTCTTCGTACAGCAAAACAGATGTATACAGTTTGCCTGGTCAGATTCCTAACGGCGTGTATACGAGACGGAGAAAATGATATTGTCACATGTATGTCTAGGCTCAGGGCTCAGCGTTGAGCTACTCAACGTCACTTAATTGATTAAAAAAGCCATATATTTTCCGTGTACGAAACGCGATGATCATAACTTCATACGCATTCACTCTTTCGGTATTCCAGATCGCTTGTCGTGGTACTTATGACCATGGTCTAGTAACCTGGAGTCCACAGTCAGTTCCGGGACTATTGTTTGAATACACTCAAACCATACCAATCAGGTTCAATTTCCGTGAGAATTCGTATTCTGGTGTTCCATTAGTTTCACAGTGCACAAAATATTCTTATACATACTGAGTTTTCTTCGTTTCCTCCATTTCGTGAAAAATCACCCATCCAGATCTCGGTTTTCGGGTGAAGAGAACAGATGTTGGGTGAACATGCAGAATCTGATAATAATGATAAACAACACGATCACAAACCTTCGGCACTTGCAACGAACCTTATTGCCTCGCACAGAACGATATGTTCCATCTGCAACCCACCGTGCACCATTACGCCAGTAGCCGCTGACGAGACAATGTCGTAGTCGCTTTGCATCACCTTCACAGCTCTCGAGAGGGAGATTGAAGCGCTGCATGTATTTTTTCAGCTGCGACCGTATAGACACTGCTCTTGACATGGCTCGGAAAGATAGAGCATGAGATTTGCACCATCCAGAGGAACGGCCATATTTTGCAAATGCGTTGTACGCTAACGAAAATAGCGCGTAAGTTGTGTTAAGAAGAGGTTCATTTAGGAAGTCTCCCAACCGTTGAGCAACGTAAGATGGTCCTGGTTAATCAAAGTCAGTACAATTCACACAGATAATACGTAAAAAAGACGCACCCCTTCTTCAGCTGTGAACTTTCGACGCTCAAGTTCCGCAAGCGCTCCAGGTGCGCCGTCAGGTATAACAAATACGTCCTGAGTGTGGTAAGCCCATGTAAACTTTGCAACTAGCGAGGACAAACCTGAACCGCAGTCATTGCGGCAATTGTCAAAATTTCTTCTCCGCATTTAAATTCTTTAGACTGAAACAGCTAGATCAAATCATTAGTGCTTATATTATTGGAGAAGTTGAAGCATACCATTCGTGCAATTCCAACTTCAACAGGGCATTCCGCTACCTGCTCTCCCATTACAGTCAAGCGCCCATCTTCTCCGATCATACCTGCCGCAAAAAGCCCTTCCAGTGCACGAAGCACGCTCTCTGCAGGGGGAGCAGAGACCCATTCAAATTTCATCAGGTCGTCGATGCCAAGTGATTTTAGTTGTAAGATGGGTGTAGTCATATCGATTCGAGTTATCTCTGGTGCGGTTGAGAGAGGCAGCGAATCAAAGACTCGCATGGGGTAAAGACGGTAGCAAATTCCAGGAGACGTTCTTCCGGCACGTCCGGCACGTTGAATGGCTGAAGCAGCGGAAGTCGGAACTGTTGCAAGGGATGCAAGGGCAGTTGTAGGATTATAGGTTCGTATCTGGAGGTTGGAATCAGTCGCGTTTTAATTCATATATATGCAGGCTATGACATACCTTTACGAAGCCACAATCAACAACAAATTTAATGCCTTCTATCGTTACGCTGGCCTAATCAATAAGTTTCGCCGCAATAGGGAAGGAACATTGAATATCTTACTTCAGCGATGTTAGTAGCAATAATAACTTTCCGGGTTCCCCGTTCTGGAGTCTCAAATACTCTCATCTGCTCATCTGTCGATAAACCTGCGTGCAAAGCTAGAGGTACCAAACGTGGAGCATTTCGCGGTAGCCTGTGGATATTAAATGGTAGAATTGCCCAATGAGTAAAAAAATAACGCACGTAGGAAGGAGATCCGCTAGTTCTTCGAGGCATCTTTCTATCTCTTCACGACCCGTCAAGAATACGAGGATATCACCTGGGCCTTGCTGATGCAGGTAAGATCGAGGCACTTCAGAAACAAACGTAAAGAGACATTTACACGCAAGTTAATATTCCAGGCTACTTCCGCAGATTTTCTGACATAATCCGGAATTGGTTCGTCTAGGTATGCAACCTCTACAGGGTACATTCGTCCTTCTAAACTGACGATGGTTGCCTCATCCGACGCGTTGGAGTTCGTGAAATAGTCAAGAAATGATGTAGCGTCAAGAGTAGCAGAAGACACAACAATACGGAGAGATGGACGTTTTCTTCGGATTCTATATGCAGAGTATGAGCTGCATTATAAATAAAGATTGAATACCAACGTACTTCTTCAACACTCCTAGCAGTAGATCCGTATATACACTACGCTCATGGGCTTCGTCAATCTGGATATTTATTCAGCAGCAGCATGTTTAGATAGTGCGTAGATCAAATCCACGTACCATTATGACACTGTATCTACTCAGCAGCGGGTCTACGAGTGTTTCTCTGAAGAGCATTCCGTCCGTCATGTACAAGATTCTTGTTCTTTCTTTGCTGCTGACATCTTCAAATCGTATCGTGTAACCAACCTGCGTTGGATTGCATTATTGAAGGCTGAACAGAGACGCGAAAGAATAGAGCCCACCTCATCACCTAACACACTACCGACCTCCGCCGCAACGCGTCCTGCTACAGATGTCGCCGCGACACGTCTAGGCTGCGTACAAGCAATTACATGACCATTTAAGGCCCAGCCTGCTTCATGGAGAAACTGAGGAAGCTCTAATGATCACTCCGAACCATTTCGCATTAAAGGTAGTGCCAGGAATACTCACGAGTTGTTTTCCCGCATCCTGTCTGTCCTACAACTATCACAACTCCATGTTTTTCAATGCAATAAAGTAGCCTTTCACCTACACGGCGGTTTAAACTGATGCATATATATTAATTGGTAGCAAAGAAACTCACGATGCTTGAAGATAGGTAGTCGCTCTCGTTGACTCTGAATGGAAAGAGACGAAGAAGTAAATGCAGATGGGATTATATTTCCTTCTGCCTCTGATGCTCTGTCAAGATTGCTGCCAGGACCTGCTGTGCCAGGCTTCCAGAACTTCAAGGACATTTGGGATGCTGGCCGATGCTTGACAAGACTTTCACCTGGGTGTTCAATGAATTCTATGATGATTATTATTTGGAATAGAAGCCTTCGCCTGGCTCTATAAATATGCACACACAGCTTGGCTTAGTCGAATCAACCGCCTTGGACAAACACCGTCTCTTGCTCACTCACTTGACAACTTCTCTACCTATTTCACCTCTGTTCTAATCAGACATGTCTGAACGAAAGGGCATGTTAGGCACATTCATTCATTATGTATTCATTACTTATTTCTGTTCCAGTTCTCAACAAATACTTCCCGCCGGACTTCGACCCGGATCTCATTCCACGCAGGAAGCAGCCCAAGAATTCACAGCAGGTTGTGCGTCTCATGGCACCATTTTCCATGTGAGCACTCTTGTTTTAGTCCTTTTAGTTGGGAGCTGAAGGTATTGATTCTGTTATGCTAGGCGATGCAATACCTGTGGAGAATATATCTATAAGGGCAAAAAGTTTAATGCACGGAAGGAGACTGTGGAAGGAGAGGATTACTATGGAATCAAGATTTTCAGATTTTATATCAAATGGTATATTTATTATTCCTCCGTTTATTTGCATGCAACTTACTGAGAGAAACAGCACGTTATGTTCTGCTGAAATCACCTTCAAAACAGACCCTAAGAACACCGATTATACTGCTGAGCATGGCGCTTCACGAAACTTTGAGCCGTGGCGGGAGGAAAGTGCTGTGGAAGAAGAAGACCGGTTGGCAAAGCTGGAAGAAGAAGAGAATAATCCCATGAAGGCACTGGAAAACCGCACCACAGACTCTAAACGAGAGATGGATATCCTAGACGCATTGCAAGATATTCGGGCGAGGAATGCAAGGAACGAGAGGGTAGGCAACTCCGCGGATCTACTGGCCCGGATAGCGATGGAAGAGGTGGAGAACGAAGAGGATGCAGAGCGGCTGCGATTGGAAGAAGAAGATGAGAAGTTGGTGAGAGAGGTGTTCTCAAAAGTGCAGATGCCTACTGCTTCGTCTTCCGGCTCGACAACAGCGCCTATTGCCAATGGCGAAACTCCGGATTCGACTACACTATCTCTGGTGACAGTCAAGCGAAAGGCGAACGACATCGAACCAGAGCTGCACACTCTGCTGCCAGAGTCTGCGCGTACGTTGATAAGTTCGAAACCCACCTCGCTGAACACCCCAAAGAGGAAAAAGTTGGATGGAAAGACCTCACTTGGCATTAAGGTGGTGAAGAAAGGAAAAGCAAAGGTAGCTTCATGAAATCTATGACGAATATCCGTATGTTATGTTGCACTTATGTATTATCCGCGTATTAGTTTGTATTTTTATACGGTGTTTGTGGGAGCCATATGTTACTGTATTACCTAAGCCTCTGGTTGTTGACAATGTTCGTGCCAACTTTCACTGCCAAGTCGTGATAAGCACAAGCGCGTTTCGCGCAGCATAACATCTCCACTTTTATTACGACGCGTCTAAGGATGATGAGGGACTCAAGAGAAGACATACCCCGAGTCTCAGTGGGGACAGTGCAAGATTGGGAGCGGCTGAAGGCAAATTACAAACGAACAGCCCTCACGCGACTAGAAGAGCAGCTTTCGTCGAACGGAATTGCTCACGAGCGAGATGCGCTCATTGCTCATATGAATCAGGTTCATACTTGTTCTTCGCTACCTACTCGATATCTAACATGTTTCCTTCCAGTATATTGACCAGACGTTTACCATGGCGCAACCGAACCTTCGGATTAACGGCCATAACTTTGAATCATTAGGAGAGGCTGGACAGAGTTTGTGTGCTCATTTGACCATTTTTTTCTTTAGGCTAACTGTAATAGACACTGAACCCTTTGATGAGGCTCTCGATCGAAGAATATGGTCTCTCGCTGATACACGACTGCAATGGCTTAAGCGCATCGCAGACACGCGACGAATAACACCTTCGGAAATAGAGACCTCATTATCGGAATTATTTGCTCAGAGACAACTTGCTGACGCGGAATCGCGTCCTGAAATACCAGAAGATCGTTTGGAAGATCCTAGAGACGAAGGTAAGTGTCGTCGTCGTCAGCGGCTCGACAAGATTCAGACTGAGAATTGACAATAGATATCTTGCCGACATATTTGCAAATACAAGAAGGATTTCAGAAGACATCTGTCCTGGGCGATGAGTTGGATCAGGTTTGTGGTATCCCTCTTCACATACGAAATCTCATTATTGGTTTCCTAGATGATTCCCAGTCAGCAGGAGCGGGCAGAAAGAGTAAAGGCGATAGCAGCCGAAGTCAAGTCCCTGAAACCTTAAACACTACAGATATTAGTACACTATATTATAATCCTACTTCCCTGCCCACGATGTATTCTATGTATTTACTATATATGAGCTCCCTTAAGCCTCTTAAGCTTGTGTTGGGCGTCGCCAGACAACCAGCTTATCTCATACTGCAAGGCATTGGCAAGAACAGACTGTATTGCACACTTATGAACCACGGAAGCCACCACCGCCACGACCACGACCTCCACCAAAGCCACCTCCGCCGCCACGACCTCCACCGAAGCCACTACTGCCCCCGCGACCACCAAAGCTACTTCCTCCACGACTGCCAAATCCACCTCTGGAACCACCACGATCTCCGAATCCTCCCCTCGATCCTCCACGACCTCCCCCACGAGCACCTCCTCGTTGAAAGCCACCTCTACCACCGGGGCCGCCGCGTCCTCCGGGGGCTCCGCGACCGCGACCACGTTCTGCAAAAAATCGAACGGTAAGCAAATCAATAAACAAGCACTAGTAGATATGCCGCACTTATGACTCCTACATAGTACGAATAGATTAGGAAGAGATAAGCATGTAAATAATGAAGACGTACCTCCGGCTGCTTTTGGTTTTGGCAGAAAGCGTTCAATGGGGAGCAGCTTGTCTCCACCGATATAAACTTTGTCTCCCTTTTTGAAACTGCTTGCTACCATGCCCTCGCCCATTTTTATGGAGAAGAAGACTTCATTTATCGGACCAAGGATCTCGTCGACCTTGCCGATGACAGACTTGTTTTGGAGGTATATTGGAGCATTAAAGTATGGGACTTTGTCAGGCATTAGTGATAAGCAGAGCATCTCGTCTTCGACAGCATGAACAAAAGTTCCCATCTCTGGATACAGAAGAGTAAGAGCCAGGACGAAGAGCAATGGGATGATAACTTGCCCATCACTTGGTCTGGGGGACCCATGTCGCGCTGCTGGAAACCACCTCGGCCTCCGCCACGGCCTGGAGAAAGGGCAGGCTCAGAAATGAATGCATTAAGATAGGAACCGAAAGCACTCACCTCCGCCTCTGCCAAAGCCTCTGGAACCTCCTCTGCTCATGATGTGTGTTGGATTTGCTTGTTGGAACCGTGTCCAATGCTTGACTGTGAATTTGGCTGCAAAACTTGAAAATTGGATCCCATGTGATCCGGTTGCCGGTGATTCTCCAAATATGGCAATACCCAGACCCATCAAGCCCGCGTCCTCCGGCTCAACCAGTCTCCAGGCTCCCAGCTCCGTTCCGGCAACTACAGAGCCTGAAGCCGAGCATGCTCGTTGATTCTTGAAACCAACTTGAAATTCCTATTTATTACAGTGTGCGTACAGGTTCACGATTTCGTCCACCGTACGGCGTCCATCTCGACTCCTTCTATACTCAACGCCGTGCAGTAAGCGATGAGTCTCTTATTCGAACGCCCCGACGCGTTCGATGCTGCATTCACCCTCAAGAAAATCGAACAGGAGGGTGGGATCGACACAATCCTCGTCGGAACCAAGCTATGGCACGATGTCTGCTCTAACATAGAACAAAGCCGTATCTGTATCTCGCTAGCACCACTGCATAATCGGCCTGTGCTACACAGAGGTCACCTTCGCGCCCTGTCGTGTTGGGCTATCCGTGACGATCAGGTCAGTTACTTGCTCTGGCTTCAAACGAACGCCTAACGCCCATCCTAGATAGATGGCTCAATAATAGCTATTCCATCTGCATTGATGCAACGCTATAAGCATATTTTCTCTCAATATAGCTTCGACGGCGCCCGTCCTGCCGACTCACTGTCCGTAAACCCTACAGAGCCAATACCGTTGACCGAGGTCATTGTCACTGCGCTTTCTGACGATGCATACCGAATGGCACACGGAAAAAATTCTGTCTTACAAACTTGGTTTTCGGATACCCGCCCCATTCTCCGTCACGGAGAGACTCATACTTTCAGTCCAGATCAACTTCAAGCGAATGGAGATGGCGCTCTTCTATCTAAGAATCTCTACAGATATCGGTTAGATATGCTTGGACCCGTCTTACAAGGTTATGCTCTGCAGGGTACAACTAAATTCATAGTAACATCATCATACCCCGAAAGTAACGAGGATGGTCTCGCCGCTTCTGAGACCTTGGAGGATATCACCAACGAACCAGATGGCATCGAGATTGACGAAGGGTTCTTGGGGAATTCTCTCTTTCCACCTACGTTTTCTCCGCCTTCTGAATCAAAGCCTCTTCTCGACATGAATGGCGTCAATGGCAGAAGCACTGGAATAGATAGCAGAATCCCGGACACATTTTCCATGATGATTCTACCTTCTCCAGTGTCGATACTTGATGACGACAATACTTTATACATACGTACTGCCGACCTTGGTCGACTCGGGATTCTAAACGGAGATTGGGTGAGGCATATCTAGCTAGGGTGTTTGTGGGTTTCACTGACCCATGCCTACAGGTAGTAGCAAGTCCCTCGCACATATCAAAATATCGCGTAGTACGTGTGGAGGCAAGTGATGATCTTGTAGCAGAGACGTGAGTGCCGTTAATTGATCCCAATGCGACCCCGCTAAACTACCGTTCACAAGCGGAACGATTGGAGGATCTCCTCTGTTGCTTCGCAATATCTCTCCAGAGTCCCTTGAATCTTCATCCGAATTAGAGTCATCTATCTGTCTACGTCCTAGTCCATTTGGATCCCGACAGCCTGCTATCCCAACTGCTCGCTCAGTTACCATCGCTCGTGTGGCGTCTTCACTGTCGATCACTAAGTCATACCAGGATTTGTTTCTCAACTCTCTGAAAACATATTTCAACGCAGCAAGACGACTTATCAAGCAGGGAGATCTTATCGCAGTTCCATTGGATACTGATGCTTCCCGTTGGACGCAAAATGTCGACGGCACATCTGAGCATCAAGAGATCGATGCTTCGGATTCTGTGTAAGTGAACAGTCAATATGAAAGACATGCAAGCGTGCATTGATTTTTGTTATATAGTGATCTACATTCGCCTCTTCGTACCAATGAAGTTGTGTTCTTCCTTGTCACAAACATCGAATACGACATCATCACGAATGGGTCAATTGCCTCGGCGAGAGACATGTATTTAGGATCTACAGTAGGCGAACTTGGGTGCTGGATAGACCCTGCGGCAACTCGCATGATACAAACTGGTGTTGAAAACAAAAGGGTACCTGCTATTGGGACATACTATCAACCAGGTGAATCAGTTCTCTCCAGCAGTCCGGTTTGTATTGAATAATCGTTAGACGCAGGAGATTCTCGTGCAATCGTGTCAATCTTGAAAACCAAGCCTTCTTCCCATCTCCTCGGGAAAGGGAGCCCGTTCGAAAAGATATTGTCTTTGTCCTCTGCAGCTCTGGCGAAGGGAGCCATAGATTATAACTTAAATCTTTCACTCCTACTTAGAGGGTCTCACGGAACGGGGAAATTTACAGTGGTGTCATGGGTAGCACAGCAGTTAGGCATGCATTTGTTCGAGGTAGGTCGAGCATATCGTCTACCATTCCAATCATGTCTAATTCATGCTTCTTCGTGTAGGTCAACTGCTACGATATCATTGGAGAGAACGACACGAAGACCGACGCTACTCTTAGGGTCAGATTTGATCAAGCCAGAAGTTGCTCTCCATGCATATTTGTACTGAGGCATATTGAAGCGCTATCGCTTACAACACAAGCCCTAGAAGCGGGCAAAGGTACATTCAGGCTTACACTCCTTCATCGTTTATTCTAATTCCAAATCCAGAACCAGCCATAGCAAATGCTTTGCACGAATGCATGGATGAAGCCCAGCGGAATTGGAATATCACAGGCTATCCCGTTATAATCGTCGGAACAACTAGTGAATCTGAGCGGGTACCTATGAGCATTCTCTCATACTTCAAACACGACGTTGTCTTTGAGGTGTGCAAATTTCTTGCCTCTGGATTTAAAAGCCCTTGCAATGTTTGTCCCAGGCCCCGAATGAAGGAGAACGAGAAGAGATATTGAACTGCCTGCTCAAAGATAGCTTGATAGCGCCCGACGTTTCGATCACTAGCTTGGCAGTCCAGACCGCAGCATTAGTGGCCGCAGACCTTGTCGATCTCGTTTCTCGTGCTAGATCCATAGCCGTTGAACGTGTTATCAATGTCACGTATGTTGTTTTTATCGACTCCCGTTTATTAATTGAGCTTGACTTCTTTTCTGCAGGCAATGCAAGTCAGTGCACTTGGCGCAAGCTGGGATTTTACTAACAGCAACGGACTTCGATGTGGCGTTGGGGAAGGCAAGAGCATCGTATTCAGAGAGCATAGGTGCTCCGAAAATTCCTACGGTTTCCTGGGATGATGTCGGAGGTCTCGCTCATGTCAAGTCTGACATTCTCGATACCATCCAGCTACCTCTCGATCATCCTGAACTTTTCGCTGACGGGCTGAAAAAACGATCAGGTATGTGCCCTCGTGTAGGGAACAGTGACAATAACCTCATTCTCATCACACAGGCCTCCTGCTGTACGGACCGCCTGGAACAGGGAAAACTTTAGTAGCCAAGGCCGTGGCTACTTCTTGCTCTTTGAATTTCTTCTCTGTCAAAGGTCCCGAACTACTGAACATGTACATCGGAGAATCGGAGGCAAATGTGCGAAGGGTCTTTCAACGCGCTCGAGATGCAAAACCTTGCGTCATTTTCTTCGACGAGCTTGACTCTGTGGCGCCCAAGCGAGGGAATCATGGCGACTCCGGCGGCGTCATGGACCGTATTGTCAGCCAGCTGCTTGCAGAACTTGATGGGATGTCAACTGGAAAATCTGGAACTGATGTATTCGTCATTGGTGCTACCAATCGACCAGATCTTCTGGATCCAGCTCTTCTACGTCCTGGAAGGTGAGCACTGACAACACACCACTACCAATAAATTGTAATCTGATTCTTGCAGATTTGACCGTATGCTATATCTTGGGGTCAGTGACACGCATGAAGCACAGCTGAATATCCTGGAAGCATTGACAAGGAAGTTCCGGCTTGTTCCTGACCTTGATTTACGACGTCTAGCTGAACAATGCCCCTTTAATTATACGGGAGCGGACTTCTACGCGTTATGTTCCGACGCGATGTTGAATGCCATGTCTCGTAAAGCAGAGGAGCTGGAAAATAAAATAGGTATGCGATGTTCTTTTGATCGTCTTATTCGCGGTGGTTGGTTAATACAATATTTTATCAGCGGAGTTAAACAGGCTCCCGGGACCTTATAAGCATCCTCACCCTCTGACTCCACAATATTACCTAGCGGAACTGGCTTCGAGCGACGATATCACTGTATCTGTGTCACAAGGAGACTTCGACCTCGCGCTCAAGTCCCTCGTTCCAAGTGTGAGCCAAGCGGAAATGGACCATTACGCGCGCGTCCAGCACCGCTTTTCAAGGGATGTCACAGTGGACGAAGAATCGGATTAGAAACCTCTATACATTCAGGACTACATAGGATAGCGTTCTCGCTCGGTATGTAAAGTGTACATCATAAATATCTACAATGACGCTGATAATCAGAACCATCTACTAGGTTTAATCCCAATCTTGTTAAACACGTCCTTGACACCGCTGGCTACAAATGCACCGATAGCCGTGGAAGACTGGAGCTTGACTGGTGCCCCGGTCATCTCGAATCTTGGGTGACAGTGCCGTTAGCATTAGATCTAGCGTTCCGAAGTGCTGACAATGGCGACACTTACCTGTATGCAGTCTTTCCATCTATCAAGGTTTCTATGCGAAGCGTAGGCTCTGTCAAGTCCTTTGTATCGATTTCTATTGAGGACCTAAGTAGATAACTTTCAATGGAAGGAAATGTCATTTTCAATGAATTGACAACATACCATTTCACGTTTCCTTCTGGTATGTATCTGAGTACACGCTCCTGCGGGATTTCAACTGTAGCTTTGACAAGTTCTGGACCTGCTTCTGTAACGAGAACATCTGCACGCGTCCTCTGCACCGTGTGATCGCTTTGCATGCGAAGGGTACGTATCAAAGGTACGTAGAACATGTTCAAGGGACTTGTCGAGAATTCATAGACGGTATGCAAGTCAGCACTCTGGGGGTTGAACTCAATAGCAGCGAATTCGTGACGATCACCAGAGAGAACAATGACGTTCGGGACTGTGTGGAAGGCTTCCAGTAAGCTTGCTTTCTCAGTCGGAAAGCCTGCCCAAGAATCCGTGACCGCATCGTGACCCCATAGTGAAGTAAAAGGCACGGAAGAAACAACGAACTTGAACGTTGATGTTCCATTCACCTGCATATCTTTTAAGAAACCAGAATGCTTCACCGAGATGAAGTAGAACGCACCCGTGATAGCCAATCGTAGAGGGCAGCCAGCTGCGTGTCTCCGAGCATAGTGCGTGTGGAGAAATCGTCACCGACCTCTGAGCGATATCTACGCGTATCCATGACGAAGAAGGCCACGTCCCCATGACGGAACTCGTAGTAATGCTGGCCCTGATTTAACGAATTGTAATTGGCGTCAGCATTGTAGATCTTAAACGCATCTGCTGCATTTTGATAGGGTGCAGTGTCGTTACCGTTACCGCCGTAATTATTAATGAACTGTAAATATATTGGTATATTAGGGCATTCTCATGGAACGAAATATTCACCTCATGATCATCATATGTGTGGAAAATAGCTAATTATAATGTTCAGCTAATAAGATTTCATTAGAAGGTTAGGTCACTCACGCAAATGCTCGTAAATCTTCCTGAAGCTATCGCTCTGGTAATTACGCCTGTAAAGACGGCGATACGCCTCTTTGTCGTCTCCAAAATATATAGGAACATCCGCGTAGATGAAATCCCCCAAGAACATTAGGAACTCGGCTGGGGGCGGGGGTGGAGGGGACACAGCCGCCACTTCTGGAGTTGTGAGAGTCTCAAATAGATCAACGGGAATTGCAGTGTCTTGAGGTTCCGATGAGGCTGTCTGAGAGGAGAGGCTCTCCGACTCATTCGGCTCAGTTTGATTGCCCGTGACTTGCGATGGCGGAGGAAACAGGTAATTGGAAAGTAGGTCAAAGCCAGCTATGTTTCGCCGATGAAAGGGACCCATGTAAGGGAAGTTGGGCATGATGCAAGAAGACACCACAAAGCGGAAGTGGTTTCCGCTCGCGAGACGTGGATCGGGGAAAGTGTGGAAGCGGATGGGGTATGAAGGATATGAGAGAATAGTTTTGTTTGGCGTAGATAGAATATCTGGGAAAGAGTAAGTCGGTACGTTTTCGTTATTCTTTTCGAGAACTCACATTCATATCGGGTAGATGGCCAGAGATTCGCAAGTTTTACCGTGTCCACCCAGTCCAACTCTTCCTTAAGAGTGATTATTGGTCCGTCATTCCAGGATGTTAAGGATTCAGCGTCCTTGCTTTCTCTCCAAAGTAATAGCAGGGTGTGATCATCGCTGGAGTTGGAAGGGGGATATCTGACAACGATTTTGGCACTGTCTGGGTAAACGGCGCCCACGCGCGTGAAGGTAACATCGGACGCGGTATCCAGAAAGGGTGTAACTGCGAGGTCAACGGATGCAATCATGAGGAGCGTGTTGATAAATAAATTCGTGAGTTGCAAACGTCGAGAAGTCGTTGGAGTAGAGAGCAGAACAGCGCGCAGGGAATCCCGAGGAGGGACTCCAGGCTGTAAGATATATATATGTTAGTTACATAGATAAGGAATTGGGAACATGGGGAACGTACCTTTTCAGCTGGTGAAACAGATTGTTTGCCCTTTTCTACGGTTACATTGGGCTGGTCCGACGGGCGCCATAGCCATGAGGACACCAGATAAGCAAGATAGAGTCCGGGAAGGAGTGGCTTTCCCGAGCGAATAGGAATCTACGATTACAGAGTGGTCAGTGCGCTTTGGAGGCTGGACAGCTGGTGTGCTCACGACTCTGAGGAAGACATATGCCACAAAGCGAAAGAGACAGGAGAAGATGGTGGACAGGTACGCCAACGAACTCATCTTGCGGGAACGCACACCAGAGTGGGAGAGCCGCAGAGATGTGTTGAGAGCGATGCTCAACAAGGTATAGGGAGTAACGGGAATGTGGAGGATATAGTACAAGTTACAAGAGTGAGGGAGTAAACGAGGACACTATTGTTGGTGCAGGCTGTATGGTGACGGCATCTGAAATTGATCGCAACAATGATATCACCCAATCGCTTCAAGAGCTCAGCAGCTCCACTGTCTTCAATAACGATATCATGTATTGACTATCACCGTTACTCTACTAATATAGTCTACCATCCTTGATCCGCTGCGCTATCTCATACCCATATGCAAAGTGCGATAGACGAGCGTCAATGATACATCCCTAAGAGTGAACAGGCATCGATAACCAAAATGAAATAAATGGCAAGAGTTACTTGCCTGTTGGTCGTATGCTGAATAGCCATTTCAGCCATCCGAAAGTTTTGGATAAGCATCTGCGCACCTTTCAGCTCATCGTTCAGCTTGGCGAGTTCCACCACTCGCTTCACGATACTTTCGCCGGCCTCTAGCTTTTGATCCGGGAACTCCATCTTGTCCTCCAGAAGAACATTGACGATCACTAGCTTCATGTTGGCATTGGTCATGCCTGTGAATGCCGTACCTCAGTGCTCCGACGCTCTACTCCGCAACTAGCTTCGCACCGGGATCGCTCACTATCATAGTGGAAGACTCCAGAACTGTGTCAACCTTGTATCCGGTTTCTTCTTCCAGTTCACGGATTGCTGCTTGTTCAGGAGTCTCATTCGCGTCGATGAGCCCTTCATTATTGGCGATAGAATATAGTCAATTAACTAACATTGCAAGTATGAATATAGCACACCAGCTGGCAGCTCTGCATTTATTTAGCAAAACATATTGTGTCAAGACAGGCAATAAATATTTCAGATATCATACCGATTATAATCTTGTCGATTGGAGGACGGTATTGTTCGATCACCACAGTTGAGAGAGGAAATGCATTAGTCTTGGAGCGCAGGATGGTAAGAATAGCCACAGCTAAGACGAAAGAATAGCCATCGGTCACATTCACGATGAGATATTTCAGAGAGACAGCAATGCCAACCATCAATTCCTGTGGACTTGCGAGTCTTTCGTTCGGCGCATTCCCATAGCCGCTTGGTTGGAATTCAGCAAGTGAATCGCGATAAAACTATATGGTTGAACCTCCTTGCCCTCCGCATCAGCATATGTAATCTTTTTCAAAGTTATCCACCTAAAGAACAACACAGTAAGAGCTTGTCAGTAAAAGGGCCGGCAGCAGTTAGGACCAGAGACTCACTTGGCGTCTGCAGCGGACATCTCTGTTGAAGAGAGCACCCTTGGATTAGATGTCATGGTCGTCTTATGGTATGTGCTACGATTCAGATAATGTGGCGTGCAGTTAAGTATATAGAGAGCGGCGACGCGAATGTGGGACAGTAGCATGCCGCGTGTGGGCGAATTGACGTCGATGTTGAGTTCAGCCGGCTTTTAGCTTCCCATTATAACAAATAGTCATTATGTAATTGATCATTGACTGTAATTTGAGCAACTGCACTTGGACTGCACACCACTGGTACAACCTCCACAATATTTACCAGGATTCTGTTCCCGACCAAGTGCCACCGGAGCTGTCCCCCTTTTCAGCGTCTTTACTGCAGTTTATCGCGCTTCTATTATAGTCATACTTTGGCGAGCATGGCAGATTCGGAACAAGCAGGTAACGCCTACAATTTGGTTACGCCATGTTAACGTCTTCTACTACATTAACCTAGGCACATCAAAGAAACGCGCCGCCACGGATACAGATGTGAAAGCCAACCCTTCCAATAAACTCGCGAAAAGTACAGTATACTTACACTGTGTCAATAGTCGGCTATTCATAATACACAAAAGTACACTCTTTCTTCAGTAAAGCCCCATCCGAATCCAAAGAAAACCCAGGGCCTTTCAAGTGGCTTGAACCTCTAGGAGAGGCTCGAACTTGCCTTCATGGCATTAACTTGACTCCTAAGAGCTCGAACAAGGTGGCGGCATTCGATCTGGATGGAACCCTCATCAAATCCGACTTTACGAACAAGAGTGCGGTTCCTCAGTGGGAATGGTGGAGGTCTGGCGTTCCCGCTAAGCTGCACGAATTATCGCAGTCAGGGTAGGCTGTCTCTGTGTTTACGTTCTCACCGTATTCAACTTAAGTCTTGTCTGTCAGCTATGCCATTGTCATTATCTCTAACCAAGGCATAAAGCTTGCCGCATTGAAAGCCTGGAAGCATAAAATACCTTTAATTGCAGCTGCTGTGAGCGCATTACGTTGTCGATGCCTTTCTTGTCGCTTATTGGATTCTCCCCTCTCCGTAGTTGCCCACTGTCCCTTTTCGAATCTTTGCTGCCATTGCAAAGGATAAATATAGGAAACCTATGCCGGGTATGTGGAATGAGTTGGAGCGCATATTTCGTGATGACGGCGTGGAGATAGGTGTGTATTCATGTCCTAGATGTTTCTATTACTCATTGATAGCTCCTAGATAAAAGTCTTTCGTTCTTCGTAGGGGATGCTGCTGGACGCCAATATCCTCGTGGCAAGGGGGATTTCGCAAGCACTGATAGGAAATGGGCTATTAACATAGGCCTATCATTTTCAACACCAGAGGTATGTTTCACGAACCTCTTTGCACCCGAATCCCCTACATTTACTAATTATCAAATTGCAGGAGTACTTCCTTGGTCTTCCGGCACATAAATCCGTTTCCTTGCCGGGATTTCATGTCTCTTCGCTTCCAAATCGTTGGTGGACGCGTCTTTCTTATTGTCACACATCAATTGATCACTAAACTACAGTGCCTTTGTTCACACCCTCCTCGTCGCCTATGGTGCCGAATCCTCCTAGGAAAGAAATCGTCCTGTTTGTTGGGTACCCTTGCTTGGGGAAATCATCTTTTTTCCATCGTTACTTTAAGCCGGAAGGCTACGTGCACGTTAATCAAGATATCTTGAAGACTCGTGCAAAATGTGTCAAAGCTGTGGAAGAAACGCTAGAAAAGGGTCAAAGTTGTGCCGTTGGTGAGTGCCATCTCATTCAATTAAACATCTGCTTTATCAATCCTGCATAGATAATACCAATCGCGATCAGTCTACCAGAAAATTCTATGTCGACATCTCTAAGAAGCTCGACGTTCCCATACGGTAGGGTATATGCAGTTCCCCTCGCAGTACGTAGCTAATATCCGAAGGAAGGTGCTTTTTGTTTACTGGAACGATGGAGCTTGCATGGCACAATAATTTATATCGCGCGTTCAATCAACCCCCTTCCGTGGCCGCGAGAGAGGTAGTTATCCAAGACGAAGCATGCTAGTATCACTTGCTGATTCTTGAACGTAGCCAAAGCGGGAGCTAGTGCCGTATATGGCATTCACAGGCTTCCGCGATAATTATGAAGAACCTCAGCTTAGTGAAGGCTATTCAGAAATCAAGAGGGTCAACTGGGTATTTGAGGGCACGGAGGAAGAAAGAAAACAGTGGTCCATGTGGCACCAGATAGACGGCAAGTGATATAAATTACTTGCTAGGAAGTTAGATGACTGTAATCGAATGATGACCATACCCTATAATTATATCCCCGGATTGTCTAACTAGATGAAATGCATAACCTTTCACAGATATCCTTGATTGCTCTAAATTTGTATCTATTCGCATGAAATAGTCTTTAAAATGACGGCATATACCGGTCTGTTACTCTGAATTTCTAACTTCACCTGCGTTTTTGCCTTTTAAATTTAACTGGTGACGCTGTCAAGATAATGAACGTCGGAACACGCTCGTAGCTTCTCGGCTGCTTGTTCAGGAGTGAGATCGCGCTGAGCTTCAGCCATGAGTTCGAAACTACGTTCGTTCTATCAATCCAATACAGGTTTACATATCTGATGGGGACGGCTTACCCGACTAAGAACTTCCTAATGGTGGCATTTCTCAGCAGAGGTGGGGCAAAATGCAAATGTAGGTGTGCAATGTCGTCATGCTCATTCTGTTCTGCGGAGGGCGATGGTGTCGGACGTTGGTGTATTCCCATGGAGTATGCGAAAGAGCAAGAGAAGAGATTGTCGTAACGTTTAGTCACTTTGGAAAGAATATCAGCAAATGCGGTCCTCTCTTCAGAAGTGAGCTGAGATATGGAGGGAATATGGCGTCGGTACGGAAGGACTGAAAATACACAGTAAGCATCAGGAGAAGCTATATAACATTGACTAAAGTTACCAAGGAGTTCGAAAGGCCAGGTCGCCCACCAAGGAACAAGAGCGACCCAAGACTCGTTTTGAGCAACCACGCGAGGTTGACCTGCAATTTTCAGCTCTACTTGAGCATAATCGCATAGTAAGCAAGGTAGTCCTAAATCATGGAAATGTTTAGTCGGCACTACGATGGTTCCCATGAAGAGGTAGGCTGACCTTTGGGACCTGTAGGCGCATCCTCTGAGGCAGAAGTAGTCGTCATAGAATATTTCCGAAGTGATGTCATTTCTGTTGCAGGGATAGTGGGCACACTGGAAGTCGACCACACTTGTCCATGTGGATGGGGATTAGAACAACCCATCACAGAGCCTTTGTTCTGAAAACATGTCAGATTGCAAGCTTCATAAACGAAAATATAAGATCAACCTCAAATATCTGAACATACTTGATGCCCTCTTGCTTTCCTCTAGTTTCATATATCTTAATCCATTCGTTTATGACACGCTCTATGTCTTCCAGAGATAATCGGGCCAGCGTAAGGTCATGCCTGGGATGAAAGATCATAACATCACAGGCGCCTTGAACAGGTTCCGCGGTCAGGAGAGGATGGAGAGAGGCAGGGGCAGCAGGCGCGGGAGGTGGCAAGATGGCGGCGAAGTCGTTCTCAAAAATATATGCCTGAGCATACGCTGGGTTCTTTTGACCCCCGGACCGCGAATTTCCGGGACAGAGGTAGCAGGCTGGATCATGCTGAGGCAAATCGGAGGCCTGGGAAGGTTCAGTTTGTCCTAGCCATGGTCGCTTCGTGCGATGGGGAGAGACGAGAATATGCTCATTCATCAATGGGTTGACTGTGCAAGTGGCTTGTTAGAGTGGGAGGGGATGCAAGAGAAAACATACATCGACGATGAGGATGAGTGCTAGGATCGAACTCGGCCATGGAGAATTATGAAGGAAAGCAATAGCTGGAGGAATATCGATGGAAATGGAGGTAGCGATAGGAATAGTCTGGGTGTAGCAATGCATAGGCGCTGGAGCAAGAAATGACTATGTAGCTCGGTGACAACTCGGAAGTTGGCTGTAGTCATCCTGGCATTTGTCCTCCGGAAATGCCGGACCGTCGGACCGTACATGTAAGCTCTTGACACAGCCACACCTGCTGAGTCTGTCATCGACTTCAACATCACCTGCAATATGGAACCTACCTCAAAGCGTCGGCGCGTCCAGCGCTCGCCATCTCCGGTCTACAAGCTTGACGAAGAGAATGACTCATACGAGCCATACATCCCTGTGACCCAGAGGCGCCAGGAAAAGCTAGCAAAGCTATCATCTTTGGGACTCAATGCCGACAAGGAGAAGGTAAAGAAACAACAAGAGGAGCTGGAAGAGCGCGAAGATGCGTTGAAGGAGGAGGAGCTTCGAAGAGAAAAGGCAAGAAAGGAGAGGACCTTGCTCATGGAAGCACAGGAGGTGCACATGAAGAAAGCAACAGAAGGTATGTGGAACCATTCATTCGATTGCGCTCTCCTTCTCATAAACACAATAGATGCCAAAAAGACAGAAGGAGAGAAGGCCGAAGAGGCTGATGCTGAGATACTCGAGGCCATCAAGAGCCGGCGGAAGCTCGCCTCTGACCTGGAGTTGGCGAAAGGCATTATGTATACCGATTCTCTTAAGACAAGGTGCAATTGCCCACCATGTTTGTGCATTCTTCTTCAACTAATAATGAAACAAATAATCCAATAGCTGGAGACCACCAAAATATATTCGCGAGCGAACAGAAGAACAACACTCTAAGCTGCGCGAGAAATTTCACATCCTTGTGGATGGCGAAGATATACCCCCTCCGATAGAACATTTTGAGGTGTGTTGCAGCTTGTAAGTCAGTCACCTTTCCACTGATATAATTATTCGTAGGATATGAAAATACCTGAACCTATTCTAGAATATCTGCGGTTGAATCGAATAGTCAGCCCGACTCCCATCCAGCTGCAAGGCATCCCAGCTGCGTAAGTTTAAGTACGTTTCTTGATCTGAAAATATTAACGTAATCATAGTTTCGCAGGGCGCGACATCATCGGGATTGCTTTTACCGGGTCTGGAAAGACTCTTGCGTTCTGTCTGCCGTTAATTATGATGGCCCTCGAAGACGAGATGAAGCTGCCCTTGATTCGGGGAGAAGGACCCGTAGGCATTGTTCTGTGTCCATCTCGCGAATTAGCCAATCAGACGTATGAGAACGTCGTGACTTGGTGTGCAGCTCTCGCGAAGAGCGGGAAATACCCGCAACTGAATGCTTTGCTCTGCATGGGAGGCATCTCTATGAATGAGCAAAGCTATGTCATGAGCAAAGGGATACACATCGTTGTTGCAACTCCTGGTCGTCTAATAGATATGCTGGAGAAGAAGCGTTTTACATTCAACAATTGCAAATACTTGTGCATGGACGAAGCTGACAGGATGGTAGATCTGGGTTTCGAAGATGATGTGCGCAACATTATGAGTTTCTTCAAGGTATGTAGAATTATTCGTCGTGATATATATCCTAGACCTGATTTTGAATCCAGCGTCAGCGACAAACACTTCTATTCTCTGCCACAATGCCCAAAAAAATCCAGGATTTTGCGCGTGAATCACTCATAAAGCCAGTTTTGGTCAATGTTGGCCGTGCTGGTGCGGCGAATCTCGACGTCCTTCAAGTTGTCGAGTACGTCAAGCAAGAAGCAAAGATGGTTTATCTTTTGGAATGCTTGCAAAAAACGCCACCTCCTGTTATTATTTTCAGCGAAAATAAGAATGAGGTAGACGGTACGTATTCTATTTCCTTGATTCTCTTCTGTTTCTCATTACTTTATTACGCAGATATCCAAGAGTACCTGTTACTGAAAGGTGTGGAAGCTGTGGCGATTCATGGTTCAAAATGTGAGAGTCTGGGCCCATGTCTGACCGGCAGGCATGTTACTAATTATCCTGGTACAGCACAGGAAGAGCGGCAGTATGCCATTAAGGCATTTAAATCGGGTGCCAAGGATGTTATGGTTGCGTCTGGAGTGGCTTCCAAGGGGCTCGATTTCAATGATATCCAGCACGTTATCATCTTCTCTATGCCTAAAGAGATTGAGGACTACGTGCATCAAATCGGACGTACTGGTCGCAGCGGTAAAACAGGGATAGCGACGACGTTTGTCAATATGAATACTCCTGAGCAGACCCTGCTGGATCTTAAGTATCTGTTGATGGAGGCTGGACAGAAGTGGGTTCTTTGCCACTACTTGCAGTATTTCCTCTCGCTCATGGCTCTTTGTAACAGAGTGCCGCCCTTCTTATCGACTATCGACGATCCTCGGGCAGCTCAAGGCGGTGCCTTGAAGGGCTGCCCTGTGTGCGGCGGTACGTATGTCGTGCTGATTAAAATAGTTTACGAGCTGACCTGTCATCCACAGGTCTTGGGCATGGTATTTCCAACTGTCCAAAGCTAGAAGATGCACAACGGCGACAAATGGCGTCCCACAGGACTGCAGACGATGGTGGAGGAGGATACTAGGATAATAGTATGGGATGTACGATATACTAATTACATGGTTTTCTGGATAGCATGGGCAGAGATGGCCGCTGTGTGAAGAGAGACGAGATCAACGCGGGTATACGGCGATCTGTTCATAAAAGCGTTTCGTCGAGCTCGGCTATCACGCATCATTACACATCCTTTCCCAACGGGTTCACTCAAGTACTGTCGGACTCTTATCTGTATATTTAATTCTTGCAACGCGTTCGAGACTTGTTTCCGACTGCATCACTATCCTTTCCTCTATTTCCGACTCATTCCTTCATCTACACGCTCGCTACATTATACCCTCTTCATCGTTCATCATGAACGCGGATTCAGCCTCGCCCTATTACCCTCAAGATTCGACTTTCCCTAGACTGGACTTCTTTGCTCAATTGTGTTCTCCACGAAGACGCAAACTCCTTGCACTTGCTTTCGTTGCTTTCGTTTTATCTTTATTCCTGTTTCTCAAAGAAGCATCCATCTCGAGCTCAGTTCAAGCCATCAACCACGCGTCCTCAGCTCCTCCACCATCTGCTATTTCACCAGCGATAACTACCACCGTCACCGCACCAACCGTCACTCAAACAGTCGCTGTGTATCAACATGCCCCTGCCGAACGTGAGGCCGTTGTGTTCGTGCTGATTATGTGGTCGGAAACCGCTGCAGCGGAGGGCGCACTGTTGATTAAGGTATTCCGTAACCGCTCTCAGCTCCTCTACATTTATCTAAACATTTGTTTAGTCTATCTTGATGTATAACTCCAGCCCCTCTGAATTTCATATTGTTTGTGATGATGAGGCAGAGCAATACTTGCAAAGGAGATTGACTATCATAAAGCGACCCGCCCATAACGTTAGCGTGCGGTTTTATAAACCGTCATGGCAGAGCATGCTAGATAGGGTTGAGCGAGAAGGTTCTATCAAAACGGACCACTCTGCTGGGCTTCGTAAGTGCCTTTTATATGTATAAAAGATGTTCATATCTGACTTCCTTCGCAGCCGGCCTCATGAAGCTGTTTATCCACGAAATAATTCCTCCCAGCGTGAAAAAAGGCATATATATTGACACTGATGCCTTCTTCATCACGGATCCCACTCTGCTATGGAACGTGTTCGCGTCTTTAAACCCCACGACAGCGTTGGTGATGGCTAGCCACCCTGACCAAGATGCGCCCGAATGGCATCACGCATCGCGTATCTGCTCTTGCGTTATGTTGTTGGATCTGGAGAAGCTGCGTGCTACGCGGTTAATGGACTCCAGTATCTACCGCGAAGATAACAGTAATAAGTACCCTTCAGCATTGTCCCCTGACGCATTTCGTGCCATGTACGGTCTCCCTGGCGGAGATGGGCATGGTCGATATGATAATGTCCGCTTGGGTGACCAGGGCTATTGGTGGGCGATTGTGGACCACCGACCGGATATCTTCGAGTCTCTCAGTTACGATTACGAGGTGACAAGTTGCCTTCTTCAATCCTACTTAACTGGTCTAGGCGATGATACTATTGGGGAGAGCGAAGAATTATCGAAACAAATATTCCTTAAAGGAACTCCCCAGGAGGTATGTTTTCTCTATTACAAATGTATCACTTCAACTGATTATCAATATTTGTGATCGTGAAGGGAAAGGTTGTTCTTCCGAAATTGCTTCACTTGTATGTCAATCTAACTACATCTCTTTCATAATTACTGACGAGTATGCTGAAGCAATTGCTTGCACGGAACACCGATATATATGGAATGGAGTGGATGG
>JASFDE010000018.1:92117-147680 GCA_036937135.1 Nidula niveotomentosa
CTGATCCTACGGATAGCCTTACAAAGCGATGGGGACCTGCAGTGTCATACCATGTCGGATATAAGTGGCTTTGGCTGAACACTGGAGAATCTGACTCAAAAATGGACATTGTAAGCCATTCAAGCGTTGTCTTTGGTGACGAGCAATTTGCCCGTGATCAGGCCGCAGGAATCATTTATTAATTTACATTTGACGCGAAAATGTAAGGCCATGTAAGATGCCATCTACCTCAGTATGTAGCATTTAGTCCCCTGTAGAATATAAAACCTCAAGTGCACGTATTAACAACTTCTTATAAGTAATATACAATTTTACTGTACAACATGATCTGCATGAGATTTCAGGGATATATTACGCAAAAAGAGCCTAGAGTGCTATACTCCTGCCGGCTTGAACTTTGATATTCGGGCGCTTGCTACAGATTTAGTCGAACCAGGAGGTCCCTGATACTCAAACCTCGAACGAAGTTCTGGGGCATTGAAAGACGGCGTAGCTTCTTTGATTGCTCTACATGGGATGATTTATTTAAAAGCCACGAATATTACCCAGAAAACGCACCCGCTCTGATTACGCTTGTGTTGGATGCAGAGATCCAAGAATCGCTGCCCATATCTTTTATGTTTGATATGTGCTTGAGACATTCCATCAGATCCATCATCCGTGAAATCATCAAATACCATCTTCAAGCTGTTTTTCAGTCCAGAATAATCTACCAGTGGTTGTAAAAAAATATTCGACACTGCATAGGATGAATTACGTACCCTGTGGACAAGTAACACTCAAACAATGAAGAATATTGTCATTAAGAACATCCTCTTCGTCCTTCAGTTTCTCTTGCTTCATGATCTGCAGAGAAATAACATTGAGCATGGGCTATGCCAATCTTGCGATCTGAATTACCTCGTTGCGAAGAAGTTGCATTCTCCGAAACAGAATGTGCTCGGGATCTGAAGGAACTTGCATTTTTTCAGTGTTCTTGTACATCGGAGCAGTAGTCGCTGGAGGAGCGGTTGTAGTATGGACAGCATTATTGCGTATGCTTGATATAGTCGAGCGCTCCGTAATTTTGATAATACTATTATCGCTGTCAGATGCATATGGAAGCGAGTCGTCCTCGTAAAATTCAATAGGGTCTTCATCTAGAACCGTAGCTCGCTTCTTTCCTTTGGAATACTGCGCCGAGGATGTGGCTTTAGAATTCGAAGATGGTTGTTTTTTGACTTTCTTGGAAGATTTCGTAGGACGCCATTCCAACTGCAGTTCCTCTCTGTTCTCAATAAAAGCTGCGCCGTGCGTTCCAAGCTGAAAGAAGATATGTTCAGATACTGCACGTCATTTAAACGTAGTCTTACCTGAATATATTCATTGTGATATCCAGAACCATTCCGCACGGAAACCTCTTCGAGCACATTGATGGTTAAGAGATGCCTAGTCATCTGTTCTAGCAATTCTCGGGGCATGTCTTTCGAAGAAGCAAATAATGGATGTTTGTCGAAGCCTTTGTTTCTTACCTCTTGCACATTACCGCCTCGTAGGATATGCTGAAGTTGATTTAATGTGACATTTTCGCGCCCGGAATTTAATGTCTGGATGATTGACACAGCATTCCTAGCTGCGAAGGTAACATCTTCGAGCAAGGTTTCACTGTCATCACGGCAATTGTCACACCCACGGGCGCAGCCTTGTTTGTCGAACGTTTCGCCAAAGAATTGTAGGAGCTGGACGCGCCGACAGACAGACTTATTTTGACAATATTTGACGACTTCCTGAGCGGCGTCTATTTGGCGGGCTATTGCTTCTGGAGTCATGGGCTCTTCTCTATCCTTATTGTCTTTGATCATCCTGGTTATCGTCTTGAAATCATTGTAACTGTAGACTAGGTTTTCGAACTTAGGAAATGGTCTGTGAAGTCCTTGCAATCATACTTACAAAGAATGCAATCCGCTGGCTTGCCGTCACGGCCTGCACGGCCAGTTTCTTGATAATAACTGCCAATAGCAAATCCATTAGAGGAATGTAGGCGCAGTAAAGAGGAATGACTTGCCCAGACATGGACCTGGCTAGGTTATAGTGAATCACAAATCGAACTGTATCACGAGGCATTCAAAATATCGACTCCAGGAGGTCTAAATATCTACATACCGTCGGCTTTGTCGATTCCCATCCCGAATGCTATCTGGGGGTGTTGTCAATGACTGCATCCCCTTTGGAATAATTATCTCTTACCGTAGCGACAACAATAGGGACCTTCCCATTTTGCCAGTCCGCCAGAGCGGCGCTTTTCTCCTCTGGCGTCATCCTTCCGTGGAAATGAGCAGCACGAAGCCCTTTTTGTCGGAGTTGCTCGGCGACCTTTTCGCATGTATCTCTACCGAGGCAATAAATGACACCTGCATCGTTGGAGTGCTCTGAGCAGATATATGCGGAGATGTCATTCATTATTGTTTTCTTCTTTTCCATGATGGAATATCGAAGATTCGGTCGGTTGAAAGATTGCGTTAAGACCCTAGGTTCTTCCAATTTCAACTGCCTGACAATGTCGTCTGCGGTGACGCGGTTCGCTGTTGCAGTCAAAGCCATGATCGGGACCGAGGGATAAGTGTCACGAAGCTTGCCAAGATTTTGATACTACGGAGATGCATTAGTCAATATTCAGAATTCGGGAGTACGACGAGGGACAAGAAACTTACCGAGCTACGAAAATCCTGTCCCCATATTGATATACAGTGCGCTTCATCAACCACGAACCTTGCTAACTCATCCTCTTTATATAGTTTGGATAAGAGGTTTCCCAGAGCAGGACTCAGGTCTAATTTCTCTGGCGTCACGTATAAAAGAGAGATATCGAAGTTTCCACTATATATGTGCCGTTGAACGTCTTCCTGCGAGGTCTCCGAATTCCAAAGAAAGGCCTTGATATTTTTCTTGAGGAGGGCATCCACCTGGTCGTTCATCAAAGCAACTAATGGACTGACGACGACAGTGAGGCCTTTAGTTTTTCCACTTCTACAAATCGCTGGCAGCTGATAACACAGACTTTTCCCCCCGCCGGTAGGCATAAGGACAAAAACATCATGTCCCTCTAGCGTGGCGATAATTGCCTCTAGTTGATTTGGCCGAAACGATCGCAGACGGAAGACTTTTCGAAGTTGTGTCGAAACCTCGGAATAATATGGAGTGGAGATGAGGTCAACGCAGTTAGATATTGGCTCAGCCACGACGACAGAGGTGACCGAAGTAGTGGTCGTCTTTAGCTCATCAAGTTGTGTATTAATGGCAGGGATGTCTTCCATCCCATCCCAATAGTCATCGTCACTTTCCACCATAGGCTCCTCGTGAAAAGAAACAGAACTCTTCTGAAGAGTAGAGGTCGAAGCATATCCTTCCTCGTTTCGAGACATGGAAGACTCGGAGACGACTGCAAATGAAGGGGTTCGAGGCTGTTCCGTGCGCGGAGCGAGCGATAATCCATGCATTTCATCCGGTGGATGAAAGTGTTGTTTTATTGAGCTCTGTTCGCGTGTTCTGATAGCCTTAATAGCTAACTCCAACTCGTTAATTCGTTCATCTACCTCCACACTACAGGGTATGCAATCAATCACAGACAACTTCAAAAGAAAAATAAAGACATGCCTGTGACGCTTAAGAGTTTCCACATCCTTCATTTGTCCGTTATCATGCTGACGAATTTCGCTCGCTAACCATCGAAGGTGATCGAGATTAGCAACACGGAGATTCTGGAGTTCCTCTAAAGATTTCTGTACGTTATAACGGTTAAAATAACAGACCGCTATAAAAACAGAAAAAGGCAAACCGAGAGCAAGCCTTGAGACTTCCGTGAGGCTGTAGCATTAGCTGATGTGCTGGAAGGAAGAGGATGATCTCGGTCAAGTTTTGCCCATGGATCCTGAATATCATCCAGAGGCATCTTGGTCCAAGGTTCATCATCTCGTGCAACAAAATAAACAGATTTTCCATTGTTCACTGCAGCATGAGCCTTTCCTTTTTGCTCACTGGATGCGTTAGGCATGTTTTCTTTATCGTCCACCAATGCATGTTTTGGCCGTTTCTGAAGTTGTGGAGAAGGATCAGAAGTAACAGAAGGATCCGAGGAGGTCCTCTTGATACCATTGCCGCTCAACGACGGAGTCAAATCACTGCTTGGAACCGCTATCGCTCGTCGTTCATGGGGAGCTTTTGATTGGTGTAACGAAGAAGTAGAGGAGCCAGGAGTCGAGAATCCCGGAGTAGAAAATGAAGATAAACCGATGCTTGGCTGTTTCTGAGCTGCAAGATGGTTATGTATTCAGCAATAGGAAACACGGCAGGAATCACAAATTCATACATGAAGCGACAGGTGTCAACACGGGGTCGGATGTAGGTATCGCTGGTTTGAATTTTGACTTTGTCGACTGTGAAAAATGGAATAATTAAAACCTTTTCATACTAGAAACAGGAAACATAAATTCCTTAAGAGGAGCAGAAGCGGAAGGGACGATTCTTGATAGCACACATGCAGGATTGGAGGCTGTTCGACGAAGGGCATCGTCCAGGTTATTTCTGGGCACTGACATGATTGCATGCGCTAGATAGATATAATAAAAGATTAGAGTGGGGGCGTGTTGACTAATGAAGGAGATTTACGAACTTAGGATAAGACGAAATTGCAGAACTACCAAGGCCTATTCCCAAAAGCTCCTGCTAATGACTACGCGTGATGAGAATGCTGTCGAAAGTTTGAACGAGTTCTCTACGGATCCAGATACGACTTGCTCCAGTACTAAACGACCAGATTCTGGATAAGAGTTAAAGAGATGTCGGGAGTGACTCAATGCAAAGCAGGTTGAAGGCAAGTCCAGTCAACCGTTTATTACATCGTTACTCAAGTGGCACGGGTCACGTGCACGACGCGACCGTGGTCCATCACTCGGACCGTGACCGTGTTGGCCTTCGGAATTTCTCTTTCAATTGCTTTGTTGCTTTATTTGCTAGACAAGTTTCTTTTGTTCCCTACAGTCGATAATACAGAAGGTGTAAAAGGAGCCGTGAAAGTGAAGAAGAACTGTGTATCAATCTAGTTCCTATCCTATAGCTCGTGTCAAATCCTATCGCTATAGCGAGGCGCACAGGCACGGCGTATCCGAGTATATCCTGCTGAAACGCAGTGAGTTTTAATTTGAATATCAACACCATCATAGGTGTTCATCGATAACAGTATCCGGTAGATAAGTCGATGTGAAGGCTCAGGAGACTCTTTGATCTTGTATCTTCAGTCATCCGCGAGTAATTCGAGATTTCTTCGAAGCTTTGCACTCGTCACAGTACCATTTACCCTCTGGTATTTCTGTCAGACCAACACAGCTCAAATGAAACTGCATAGAGGTCCTTATTAGTAAGCCTAGGATGAAACATGTCTGGGACCAACCCATTCTCGTTCACAATTGGGCCCATCGCATGCAATCATCTGGCAATAGATCATAAGTTACACAGCGCTGTTAATAGATAGCGAGAAACTCCCACCTTTCCAAATGATATCCGATTACAAAAGCAATATAGCTCTTCGTTGGGGTCGACGATATCCGGAGGTTGCATGGCCGGAAGCGTAATTTTCAAGGTCTTGCTACCAGAGTCGGACTGTTCAGGAGGTGTATTTCCTTTCTTCCGCGCTTTCCGCCCCCTGCCACGCTGTAGTTGTGTCTGAGGTACTTCGTCAGCTGGCACAGCACCAGTGGAAGACATCCCAGTAAAATCTGCATCCATATCATCAAAAGGACTACTCTCTGCTTCAGGTGACATGGGGCTCAATGTTGCACGCGTCGATCTGTTGTACCTGGGAACGACAACATCTGGAAGGAGGACGGGGCCCATGCTTCCATCTGCATGCTGGCTCAACGTCAGCGCCGCTTTTTCTTCCTTGATAGCTTGGTCAAGTAATCTGATGTGTCTGTCAACCTGAATCACCGGTCATGAAGAGAGCTAGCGAACAAGGAAAAGAGCTCACTGAATCGTGAGCTGCTTGGGCGAGGTTAACTTTTTCTTGGGAAGCACGTAAAAGCTCTTCTGAGAGCCAAGCAACGTGCGAAAGCATCCCTCTGGTCGTTTCAGGGCGCTTGACGCGTTCGGGAGGTACGCCCATTGGAGTAGGTGTTCTTGGGGTCTCACAACTCGAAATCTGCAGGAGCCGCATAGGTGTTATCGGTGTACCTATTGGAGTGCTATTCACTTGGGTGCGCAGCAGAGAAGGTTCGCTAGTAATAGGGGAGACTAAGTCAGCTGCGGAATGGTTGCCTTTCCCCTGATAGATATCCTTTTCGACTGGATACTGGTTCGTTTGTATCGCCCCATCTACATACGCCTGTTTCATTGTTCGACGTTTCTCGATATATTTCTGCAATGTAGGTAGTAAATCCGTTGCATAGCCTGCACAACAAATTGCATCAGCGCTAGGGTAAGATGTGAAGCAGCGCGTACCATGAGCCTGCTCATCTAGTTGTTGCATCAAAGAAAGCTGCCTATGCAATGCAAGCGGCATTTGTTCGATGGCTAAGGGAGATTGCTCAAATGATGCGGTTACACCAGATTGGGATAGCACCCACCTTCAAAATGCTCTTCTCGAAACGCGTCCCATACTTCGCGTTCCCTCTCCAAACGGTCACTATCTTCCAATCCCTCTGATCCCTCTCCATTCTTCTTAGCATCACTGATAACTGCATTATTATCATTAACAGATTCAGGGAAGGCTTGCGAGCGTCTGCGTTTGTGAGGTGACATAATGGGTAAGCTTGTCGGCGTGTTACGAGTCACGAATTTAGGAGAAGACTACGTATATCGAAGCGGTTGATAGATGGCAAGGTGAAAGAGTGAATCGATGATGGGTTAAGGTTTAAGGTTTATTTGCAGAGGTAGTAATATTCACAAATAATTTATGATTATTTACTTACCGATCTGTTTACAAGTAAGTAAGCGCCAAGTATGAGTTATAGATAAGTCCCAGAGGAGATCATAACACGATCTCAGGCTAGCACAAGTATTTGCATCAGTGAATAACCTTTGCTTTGCAACTCTAGCGATGCTTCTCCCTCATTGTCGGACCTCTGAGTTCATTGTTTTGTGCCCTTCTTGCTTTTTCTAAAATATCTCGCTTCCTGAGTCGCCAGAACATAGCGAGCGTGCCTTGATTGCTGTTGCGCACCCACGCGCCTGGAGGCAGACTTCAGCTTCAGGCGTTTTCCTCATCCACGTGTAATTCAAGCGATGGGCGCCTATCCTATAATCCATGTAGACGATCAATCATCTTGTTCTCTGCCATCCTTTCGCTAGGCGTGTAAGATCTAGGAGCCGTCTCTTCTTGCAGCGTCGTGCACCATCCCACATCTCGAGGCACGGCAGTGGGATCATGGACAAGATTGCGCGCGGTGCCGTCGGTGCGATGGAAATCGCAGGATCTCTATGCGGTGTACCGTTTGTCGGAGCCGCAGCTGTGGTCGTGCGTGAAATTGTTATATCCTGTGAAGAGGTCGTAGCCCATAAGGTACGAGTTTGGTCATGATCCATCGTTTCATCGAATAGGTGAAATAGCTGCTGACGATCATGAGCTATTAGAAGAAATCGAAACAGATGACCCAGAAATGTGCTCTGCTGTTGAATACACTAAATGAGCAAGCTTCACGATTAGAGGGGTCTGAACTGCAGCAGACGGCCGATGAAGTTACAGCGTACGCGAGTCCACTTATAGTTATATTGATACTCATAGCTGATCTCCCTGGGAATTGCTTAGAGTTTTGCAGATAATCAATGGGAGGGTTCGACAGTGGTCGCGATACAGTCGCGTTCAAATGTGGTGTGAGGGACATATTTTACATATTCTTCCCATAGCTTATCTAGACTCGGTTTCTTGATATCAGGGAAGAATGCAGAGATAGGGAAAGGACTGGACAAATGTGACGGAGAACTAGATGTTGCTTTGAGTCAATTTCAGGTATTAGAATTGTTATTCGGGCACCTATTATTGAACTATATCAATTCTTTATCTCCAGATTAAGTGGGTCGACAGATACTTGTTCCCGACATAAAGCGGCTACTTACTCGTTTGATTAGTTCACAGATCATCTTAAACTGGTGTCAACGCGACACCATGGACACGATACGCAGTAATGCAGATGAATTGCGCGAACTTATGTTTCAAATGTTGAATAGCCAGGCAGAAATGCAGCGTATCGTTGAAATGCAGAACGCCGGCGAAAGGGTGGCAGAGTCTATCATGGGCGCCGGACAAATGGTGATGTGCAAACCAACCTTCTATTTCTGTATCACTGACATGCTTTCTAGGAGCTGCGCCATCTTCGAGAGGGTACTGCTTCTCATGAGTTGATGGTGGCGGATGTAAGGTCACTTTCGCCCACCCCACAACTGCCGCATATCCCAGAACCATCAGATTCTCAGCGTTATTTACAATATCAAAGGAGCTTGATACAGCTTCACCGCGCCACTGGCATCCCACCTACTGTAAAGGTTTTAAACGGCGAAGTTGAGAAGACTGGAGATTTGGCGGTGGCTGGAGGAACTTATAGTGATATCTGGCAAGGCATGTGGATGGGTGGAGATAAAGTATGTTCTGATAATATGAGAGTACTGAGTCATGCCAATGAAATTTCAACAGGTAGCTCTAAAGGCATTGCGCAATATCAAGGCAACCGATCCCAAAGCACGGAAGGTATGCGAGATTACATTTCAATAGCCCAAAGTCTGACTTGTTTTTTCCTAGCGCTTCGAACATGAAATTACTGTTTGGGCCGATCTAGCGAATGATCACATTCTGCCATTCTATGGCATTGTTACTGATCAGGGCCAGCACATCCACATGGTGGGTATAATCCTCGCATTTTGTTCATTAGGTTATAAAATGCCTCAGGTGTCTCCTTGGCAAGAGAATGGCAATGTGCTTGAGTAAGCCCGCAAAGCAGATAGATGTATTCTACTGTTGTATTCTGATGCCTGTCATCAGCTACGTCAAGCTCAATCCAGACGCCGACAGAATACGCCTGGTAAGATTACATCTGTTTCAGCGCGTTTTGTAGAGTTCAAATCTATGTTTAGATATCAGGAGCTGCCAAAGGGCTTGAATATCTACATTCACGCAATATCATTCATGGGAACGGTTCGTTTTGTATTCCTTTGGCAAGTCTTGATGCTGATGTCCTTGTTTCTAGTGAAATGCGTAAGGATTTTATCCATGACTTTTAGGCTCTATCAATTAATGTATTTTCCGCACAGGCGAATATTCTTGTGTCGGCGTCGGTAAGTAGTGGATCAACACAGAGATACAGCTGCTTATCATAATTTAGGGCGACGCCTGCATTTGTGACTTTGGAATGTCCAAAGTCATCGAGGAAGTGACGGAGAAGAGCGCTTCCGCTACCCTGACAGCATCGGGAAGTGCAAGATGGCTCGCTCCGGAGCTGATTGAGGGGGTAGTTTCCTCTCCGACCAAGGCGGCAGACACTTACTCCTACGCTATGGCTATCCTTGAGCTTCTTACGGGAAAGCATCCATTCTCCGATCGCAAGAGAGATGCATCGGTTATTCACGACATTGTCGTCCTGAAGAAGACACCTCATCGACCAGTAGAAAAGGAGGTTAGCAAGTGGCTGAGTGACGAACTGTGGGATCTTATGCAGAGGTGTTGGTGCAACGAAGCTGTTTCTCGACCCTCGATGGCGCAGGTTGCTGAGTGTGTTGAGAGTATCGAGAACTCCGATGCGATGGATACGTCTTGAGTTGTTTACATTATAAAGGATACTATATACCATACAGACAGAGGGACTTTGCTTTGTGGCATGAGCTACTCGTTACAGGACTACTGCTATTAAATTGCTCTCTATGTAGCCGTACGGCGTTTGATGGACGGATGGAATGCTAATATTTGTACTCGCGTCGATTTAGCTTCGAGGTCTCAGGTGGGAGTGCTGCAAAGGTATATTTATCTGCATATGGGGCACCATGATCTGATGCATAAGAGACGTCAAAACGAACATTGAGAGGAAGAAAGATATTTTATACAGAAAGGCAGCAACATGTGGTATTATTGCTAGTACAAAGAAAAGCAAATGTCGAAAGCAAGACAATTGTACAGAGAAAAGAAACATAGTGTGTGTGTGTCCCCGACATCCAACCGATCCGAATACAGGTCTTCACTTGTCCGCAATAACCCCTTCGTGACCCTCGATGACCCTTCCGTTCCCGTTATGCACCATCTCCTCTGGACCATCGCCCGATGGGTGCTTCTGGTACATCATGTTTGGAGACCCATACATGCCGTATTGGGGAGGAATCGACATCGGCCCTTCCGTTCGAGGTACGACATAGGATGGATAAGGAACGGGGGGCCCAAAGGACGCGACGTAGGTGGGATAGAAGGGCTGGGCGGCATATCCGTGGGCGTCACCTTCTTGGATGTTGGAGGCCGGCGGGGGCTGCATGTGCGACGGTACGTGGGTCACGTAGTACTGGGGGTACACCGGGGCGCCCCCGTCGCCGGGCTTGGGGAGTGTCGGCGGGGCGTACTGACCAAAATACCCGGCTGGCGGGAAGCTGACCACGTAGGGGCCAACGAGTGGTGAGTTAGTAGTAGGCGGGGGGACGCCGTTTGAGACAGGCACGCCCTGTTGGGGCACATCGAGGTGTTCGATGCTGCTGCCTGCGCGATCTCAAAAAATTAGAGGCAGCTCGTGTCATTCCACGCCTCAACCAGGGGACGGCAGAGGGGGAGAGAACGCACCTTTTCCATCGCGCTTCTTGTAAGGACCTCGCTTGATCCCTTTTTTCCTCTCCTTCCTCTGAGAATCGACGCATTCCTCGGAGATGCCGTACTTGACGCAGCGGAGACAGGGCCTAGCATCGTCGCACTTTTTGCAGGCCTTCTGGCAGTTTGTGCAGGCGTTCTTGACTTGGCGGCGCTTGGAGCGGAGAGGCTGGGCCGGCAGGAGACCGGGAGGGAAGGGGTACATATGCATAGGCATGCCAGAATAGCCGGCGGAGTGGATGCCGTTGCTCATGTGGGGTTGGGCGGGGATGTTAGCTGGGGAGTCGAGTGCATCGTCTGCATCGGGACTCTTCTCGTCTGCGGAGGCCATGGGACGGGCCTGGGGGGACGATGGGTCGGTCGGAGGGCTGAACGGGGGAATCGAAGCGAGGAGAGTGGGTGCTTGTGGCTGACATAACGGGGGAAGGCTCAGTTTACGAATCGGGTAAAGGGGATAAAAAGGGAGGAATTACTCGGCAGGGGCAGAGCGAGGGTGGGGAGCGGTGCACGCCGGCGGGGGGCAAGCGCGACCGCGGATCGGAAGAGGGATCGCAGGAGACCTGGGAGTCGGATGAGACGAGGCATGACCGCGGGAGAGTGGACGAATACCTGTTGTGCTGGCCAATCTGTGTGCAGGTGGACGGAGTTGGCGCTGCTGAGTTGGTCGGAGGACGAAGGGGGGAGGTGGGTTTTGTGGGCTAGCCGCTGTGGCATCAGGGCTGCGCAGGCCCTGCAGGCTATGTGGCAGCTTGCCGGCCAGCAGCCAGCTCAATGTCGTGCAAACTCAATGTCGTACCAGTTCGCCGACTACTTCACACTGGCGTGCCACACCGGCACTCCCAAGCTCATCCCGGCCTCGCTGCTTCGTCTTCTCGTCTTCTCGCCACGCTGCACCCAATCGATGGCATCGAGGCTGCCATGAGCATGCGGCGTGCCCGCGGCGTGCAAATGTCAGTCCACACATGTCTTATCCAGTATCGCCAGTATATAGCCTAATGCCAGCCCTGTCACAACAATGCCGTCGTCACGTTCGCGCCTGTCACATTCGTCAGTCACGCACATATGGCTTCTTCGCCGTTGCGTGCATCAGTGACGCTGAAGTCGGCGTCTTGCCGCCTGCAATTTTAATTTCACCGTTGCCTGCTGCCACCATTGCAAATTAGTGCTAGAGTCTCCCAGATGGTCTTCAAACCAGAGCTCATCCATGCCTTCGCCGCCCTCGAAATTTCATCCGGCGCAGAAGAGTCCGTCGCTACACGCGCCTACAAACGTCTTGCGCTTCTCCACCACCCAGACCGCAACCACGGCGACTCTGCCGCAACCCAGCGTTTTCAGCAGGTGGGCCATCCCATCCTCTCTGCCCACCCCGCCTTGACACCCTGTAATTAGATCGGCGCCGCCTGGAATACCTGCAAACGATACTACGAAAACCCAGCATGGGGCCATGTTCCTGAGCCCTCGCTTCATGGCGCAAGCTGCGATGACGATGACGTTCCTATGGACGAGGACGAGGACGATGCTTTCTTTCGGTTCGTTCTTTCGCAAATGCGGCTCCCTTTCTTTCTACTTAACTCTGTCCAGGTACATGTTTGAGGAGATGTTATTCAACCGCTTTTCACGTGCCAAGGGACAATGTACGTCTGCACCACCTCTGTTCCCGCTGTTTCTCCTGACCACACCCCAGATTATCGCTCGCAGAGATCCGGCGGAGAAGGGTCTGGCCTCCATGCCTTTTCAGGCGGCTTCGCGGAGACGCAAGAACGGCAATCCGCCAATGAGGCCAGGCAAGAGAGGAACAACAAAGCATACGAGAAACGCATACGTGAACTGGGTCAGTTTCGCTGAGTGTTCCCCCAATGCAAACATTTACCCAAGCCACTTGCAGAACTCGAAATCGAAGCCGAGCAGCGCGAAAAGGCCAAAATGGAGCGGGAGAAACAGGCCGCTGAGAAACATCGAGCTTCCGCGTTGCAGCATGCCTTCAAGGTAGATATTTCAAATCCGATCCTTCTCCAGCCACTCATTACGTTCCAAGTCTGCTAGGGAAGGCAATGCCCAAGCTGTTCGCGATGCTGTTCTGGAATACAACCTCGATGTCAACACCCCTCTGAACAAGTTAAAACAGGCAAAGAAACAAGAAGCCGAGCAGAAACACGAATCCCTCCTGCATGTGGCGGCTTCTTTCTGCGACGAAGAGCTAGTCTCATTTCTTTTGGAAAAAGGTTTGTTGTTCGGCCGTGTTTCTTTTTACCACATATTAATACTTGTCATAGGCGCACTGTCGACGATATTAAACAACGCCAGCATGACGCCATTCCATGCGGCCATTCTCGCAGGCAATGCTCCCGTTGTACGACTCTTCTTGTCCCGTCGAACCAAGTTTTCGGAAGGCTGCCACCCGTCCAAGGCCGCCGCAGATGGGCGCACTCCCTTGCAACTCGCCGTTACAAGCGACTCTCTTGCCATGGTCGAGCTCCTGGTGAAAGAGGCCACGGTTCATGATGTCGAACGTTGGTGGAGGAGCGACAATGTATCTCAAGAGATTAAAGACCTATTGCAAACAAAGGTGGGATGTGCTGTGTCATATCCATGCGCTGCCCAGTTAATATTTTTCTGCTTACAGAAAGGCTTCGTTCCACCCGACGAGGCAAACGGGAGTTCCACGGCAATGTCTCAGCAGGCACGCAATAAGCTAGAAGCGGCCCAGAAGGCTGCTGACGAAAAGGAGAAGAAGGCAGCTAGGGTCGCAGAGGAGAAAGCTCGCGCCGCCGAAAACCTGAGGAAGAAGCAGGAAAGAGCGGAGAGGCGGGCTGCGGAAGAACGACAAAAGATAGAAGTGAGGCAGCGGTTGGAGGAGGAAGAGCGCACGAAAGCAGAGGAAGAAGCACGTCTGAAGGCGGCGCAGGAAGCATGGCTAAAGGCTGAGCAAGAAGCACAGGTGAAGGCTGAGGAAGAAGTACGGGTGAAAGCGGAGTGGGAAAGAGCTAAGCTGGAGGCAGAACAGAGAGCTTGGGCGGAGACGCAGAGAAAAGCTCAGGAGGAGGTGCAGGAGCGAGCTCGGCAGGAGGCGCAGGAGCAAGCTCTGCAGGAGGCCAAGGAGCGAGTTAGGCAGGCAGAGATGGAGGCTCAAGAAGAGGAAAAAGCTCGGCGCGAGAAAGAAAAGGCTCAACAAGAAGCACAGCTGCAGACAGAATCGGCGAGGGCGCGTCGAGAGAAGAAATCACAGTCGCGTTTGAATGGCGCTCCTCGAACGGCCGACCAGGAAACCCGACCTGCAAAGCCTATAAAAAAGGCGCGGCGAGAGCTGGATTCGAGCGCACAAGACATGCCCACGACAAGGACGCCCGATGTCGCGCAAGAGGAGCAGGTTGCTGGAGCTCTGATGACGAAGCGCGCTGAGCGCATTCAGGAGGACAAGGCACGGATGAAGGAGCGGCGGCAGCAGGTTTGCAGCCGACTTGAAAGTTTGTGGTGCATTTCTGACGAGGGTACGTTTACAGGACAAAAAGGCGAAGGAGATACCCATTGAGGATTCGGACAAGGTTCGTTTTGAGGATATCTACGCGACAGGATGCTGATATATGGGGTAGTACGAAGTCATAATGCAACGAAGGGCAGAGCAAAGCGCGCGAGACAAGGAACGGTATCGGCGCATGATGGAGGAGAAGGCGAAGCTGAAAGAGTCGAAGGTATGGCGTCCAGGGACAGGACAGAGCGGAGTGCTCATGTTTATGGTGCAGGACGGAATGGACGGGCGGGCGGTGGATGGAAGTGAGGATGCAAAGAAGAAGTCTGTAAACAAGCGGAACGGCGTACCTGGGTAAGCGGAGGCATTTCTTTTCTGGTCAAGAGGCTGATCGTGATCTGCAGAGCGAGCGCGCCGCGGCAGGCTGTGACTCTTCCAGCTTTGGTGATTGAGGTGCCTTCGCTGGGCCCGGAAGATATCCAGACGTGCTTTGTGCCGGATGATCTGTTTCGCGACGAGAAGCGACCGAGTAGCGGGGTGGCGGAGATGACGGTGGCAAGCAGCGAGAGCCGGAGCGAGGGCGAGGGTGGGGTTGGACGCCGGCGCGGGTTATGGCGGGGTCGGGGGCGTGGGCGTGGGCGCGGGTTCTGGCGCGGACGAGGAGTGCGAGGGGCGTAGTGGAAGTAACATTGGGATAGACTATTAGTAGTGAATAATAATGTAGTATAGTGAATCTGATATTGTGCTGACATAGTGTCACACGTGCAAACAAAAGTAAACTCGTGGAGGCCATTGAGGACCGTCGCCAGCATCGCCCTCCAGCGGGCTCAACACCGACCACGACGAAGAACACGACCACAGTGCCTAGCTGCACCCAGCTGTGCACCCGAGCCCTCTGGAGGCCTAGCTGACTCTTTCTCTTTCTCTCTCCTCCCCCCTTTCTTCTTCCCCCATGTCCGCACCCCCATCTCCCCATCTCTCCCCAGCACACAGGAAGAAGGAGCGCCCCCCGGCCCTCAACATCCACCCCCACGACAGGGCCGCCCTCTCCGATGGCGAGGTCCGCTACTCGCGCCCTCCCGACGATGAGCGACCCACCACTAATCACCAGGTGTGCACGTTGCTGCCCGTTTCCCGCGTCCTGCTCACCCTCCCATCCCAGCCACAGCCCAGCCTCAGCATCTCCGTCACGGACGAGGATGATTCGCCTGAGCAGGACGCCCCCGGCTCGCGTCCTGTCTCTGCCACCTCCTCGCTCGATCCCTATTACTTCGGCATCCAGTCCCCATCCGTCTCGCCCGCGCCCCCTCTTCCCCCGCCCCCGACTCATCTCAGCGTGACTCCTGACCATGACCGCATCAACGAGCCCATCACCCCCGCCCGCAACCCAGCGGGCATCGATAGACGTGGCCTCGTTGGTGTCGGGGAGCTCGCTACTCCCCGCTGGGCCAGGTCTGAACGACCCGATGACGACGACGACGACGACGACGACGAAGACCTGGTCGATCATCCGCTCGACGCTGAGACATATGATATTGTTGTTTCCCAGGATGCGGAAGACGACCAGCCCGACAGCCCGTGGACCATCGAGGCCGTCGATGGCGAGACATCCGAGAAGGAAGATGTGCGCTTCTATTCCCTTTTCTCCTCTATTTTCACTCATTCTTTCTTTAGCCTACGGAGATGCCTCCCCCTCCAGCTCGATCGCTGCGTTCAAAGTCATCAATCGCGGACGAGAGCGGCGGTGAAGAAATTCTTTATCCCCGCAAACTGAACGGCACTCTGCCAGACCCTCCCTCACCGGCAGAGGTGGAGAGTGAATCCCTGGAGTCTCCCGTGACTTCTCGTCCATCCAAGCGCCAGTCACTTCTGGAGACCGGTGTAGCAACTTCGCCTCCGAGTGCGTTCACTCAGCCTACTCGCCGTGCCAAGAAACGTACTTCGGACGAGTTCGAGCTTGACCAGTCTGGCACACTGGTCTCTAAACGCGCTGCTGCTACCAACAAGGATGACCGCGCATCGGTTCGGAAGCATCGGAGCCTCAATGCCAGTAGCTCTTCCAGCGGCGGCTCTTCGCGGGATGTTAAAGGCAAGGAACGCCGTCGTGAAAGCATCGGCCTCACCATTAATAGTGGGGCAAAACCATCACCATTGACGATGAAATCTCCAGAGAAACACGCTAGGCAGTCTTCAGCTAGCTCTTCGTCGTCCAACCACGCCGATGGGCACCACTCCAGGAGAGTCCATACCTCTGACTTTTCACGCTTGCCACCTTCGCCTTCTTCTTCATCTATCCAGCAATTTCTTCGCCATACATCTGCCCCAAATAGCTCCCATACCCCTCCTCTGAGCTCTGCATCGAAGGACAATCTTCACTCTTCGCCCAATGTCGCTCATTCCCTTCTCAGAGGCACACAGGAAGGCTGGTCCGGACTCGATGATGAAGCCACTGCCGAGGCTCTGCGCAAATTAGATGGCCTGACTGGCAAGACGGCTCGCGCCAGAGCAAGCGTTGGCAGTTTGGGGCGACCTTCCAGCTCCAGCCGCCCAGGAACACCAGCTGGAAAATCCAGTTCCCAGTGGGAAGGCGTGAATGCGCCGGATTCAGCGAAGAGCAAGCGGGGAAGCGCCAGCGTGAGGGATAGTGCCGGTCCAAAGGAGAAGGAAATGGAGCCTTCCCAGCGCCAGTCTATTGGTCTTGGGGTTCTATCTCCTGATGCCCATGAAGCCAGCGATTTCTCAGGCACAGCTATCAGTAGCGACGAGCATCCTACATCTGCTCAGGAGAAGACGCCTAAGAAATCCACCGGCACCCGTCTCAGCTTTACGCCCAAGCGCGGTTCGACTTCTTCCACGACATATGCGAGTACCCCGACGACAAGCTCCCGAGATTCCGCATCCATGTCGGCTGGTACGAGCGCTACTTCGGTTTCTGCTGCATCAGGTCGGCATTCCATGATCAAAACCGGGAGGAATAGCGCAGGCAGCGATATATCAAGTATTCATTCTAATGAGGCAACCCTCCTCAAAGATCGCGCGGCGAATCTTGCTGCGAACGGAGATGCTGCAGAGGATGCCACTGTCCCTCCTGTGCCTCCTCTACCCAAGGATTTGTCGTCGTTCAGGTCCCCGCCCTCCGCTTCAACCACTATTGGGTTTTCCATACCCCCGGAGGAAAAAGAGAAGAGGACTAACCATGATGATGAACCGGAGCGGACTATTTCTCTTGAAGTTCCACCTTACAATAGCCCTCCACCTCCTGTATTGTCGTCTTCCTCTCAAGCTCGTCGACAAAGTCAGCATTACTCATCCACCAGCGCAACCCTCAACCATCCCCCGGAACAACAGCCTGTCGTACCCAAAACGCCCTCGAAGAAGTGGAGCTTCTCTAGTGCCTTGAATCTCAAGCTATCGAGTTCGCCGTCGTCCTCCTCTGGTCAGAAATCATCTGGATTCCCTATTAGTCCTCGCTCAGTGACGTTTGGTCAACAACTCCGCAAGTCTACTTCCAAGGACCAGCCTATGTCTTCAACGTCCTCCAAAGGACCCTGGTCGCCGGAACAGCCGGATGCGATGGCTTCAGCAGGGTCTTTAACCTCTTTATCTTCTGTTGGTTCTGTTCGTACTCCAGCTCTTTCCTCTGGTGTGTCAAAAACACCCGATCGAGCACCTGTCTCCAGTCGTCCTGGTACTGGATCCAGCGCCAACACTAACCACGCGGCATCTGCAATAACTACATCTCAGACAGGCCCACTCAGCCCTACCTCTTCTGTGCGCCGTAGTCAGTCCAAGCGACTGACGCCATCCTCGATTCCTTTCTTCAGGCGATCGTCGTCCCAGTCAATGCAACTGCCACCCCCAGGAGGGCTCGGCGTCTCTACTTCACCAACTTTCTCAACGGGCAATATGTCAACGACACAGTCTCGTGCGAAGGGGTCTAGTTCCCCACCACGAGATTACGCATCCCTCTCTACCTCCGTACCCGGATCGACCCACAAGAAGTCCTCCATGCTGAGCCTAGGCCTTCCTTCCCTGCTCAAGTCCAGCTCCCGAAGGAGCCTCCATGCTGATTCCAAGGAAGGTCAAAAAGCCAAGGAGCAGGCAAGAGACGCGGAGAAGGAAAGAATCAAGGCGGAAAAGAAGAAAGATGATAAAGACAGAAGTGAGAGCAGAATATCCGTCCTGATCAATCGTAAGCGTGGAAAGGTACATGTTTTTTCTTGATTGCAGTCTTTCAACTTGCTAACCAGGCATAACAGACTCTTTCTTCAGCTGACCCAAGGAAACCCAAATCTCCCGTGAATCTGCCTCCAATGCAGATTTCCGCTTTGGAACCTGTGACTGCTCAGCGCGTTGCGAAGCTTAAGTCGTCCTCTTCGACGTCTGCTGGTGCTCCAGCAATTACCTCTCGCACGTCTTCATCCTCGAGGCTGACATCTCAGACAGTCAGTTCAATGCAGAAACATTCGGATACATCGCTGCGTAGCCGGAATCAATTGCCTACGATCGCTGGATCTCCCTCTGTTGGCATCAATGGTAACGTTACCTCGCCAAATGTCAGAGACGGCAAGGAACCTCCTTCTGCTCTAGTACACTCGGTTTCGAGTCTTCCAAAAGAAACTCCAACTAAGATTCCGCGCATTTCCAGTCGCACTTCAGCGGTGTCTTCGCCACCTTTAAAAAGCTCAGCATCCATGTTACCAAATCGACGAGCCAGCGTTAATGTTACTGGTCTTGCTTCTTCCTCCGCAAACCCCTCCCCTACTGGGCTTGATACAAATGAATTTGGAGTTATGGAAAGCGATGATGGCGCATTATCGAAAATAGCAGCTGGAGCTGCAAGGCATTCTTCCGTGCGAGGATCACCGTCAACATCAACATCTCGTGTTCCTCGGCAAGCATCTTCTTCAACTTCTACGTCAGGAACCGGTCTCCACCGTAAAGCGAACCGTGATTCTGTTTCATTCATTGGTCTTCGGAAGTCCTCCACTAGTTCTGTCGCATCTGTATCAGTTCCTGCTCCATCGACAGAGACATCGCATCGTTTTTCGGCCCTTTCTCCATCCAAGGGTTTGAAGCTACTGGGTCCCAAGAGCTCACTCTCGAATGCGCGATCTTCAAATGCAGCCCACCAGAACATCCACCAGGCAATGGGTTCTCCCTCTTCCAGTCGGCAATCCCTTTCTACTCCTTCTCCTTCTCCTAGCTCTGTGGATGAAGAAGAACTTCTTGGCGATGAAGAGATGATGCATTACATCAGAAGACAACAGGCCAAGAAGTTAGCTGCTGGTGCTGCTCAGGAAGAGCTGGACGAGCTCCTGAATTTTCCCGAGCCTATTCCCCCAGGAACACCAGCTTCGCCTGCAGGTAAGTTTAATAGTAATGTTTATTTTACTGTGTTTAAATTCCCTTTTTAGCCATCCTGCAAAGCAGTCAAGTTCAATATCTTTCGGAATACGAGCGCAAGGAGATTCTAGACTACCCATCAGTATACTGCATAGGGGCAAAAAGCAAGAAAAAACCTGCAGTATCAGATAACTCTACCAACAATTACGGCTACGACGATGAACGTGGCGATTATCTTGTCGTGAACCACGATCACCTTGCTTATCGCTACGAAGTCATCGATACTCGTGGAAAAGGGTCGTTTGGCCAGGTTTTGCATTGCCGCGATCACTGCACTGGAGAATCTGTGGCCATCAAAATAATCCGAAACAAGAAGCGATTCCACCATCAAGCGTTAGTAGAGGTTAAAATCCTTGACAATCTTCGTAAATGGGTACGTGCACTTTTATCTTGGTCGATTATTTATTAACACGCTGTACATAGGATGCAGACGAGAAACACCACGTCATCAAGATGACGGAACATTTTTATTTTCGGAATCACCTTTGCATTGCCATGGAGTTGTTGAGCATAAATCTCTATGAACTTATCAAGGCGAATGGTTTCGTAGGCTTTACAACTGCACTCATCCGTCGATTCACCAGCCAAATGCTGTTATCGCTTTCCTTAATGCGTCATCATCGCATTGTCCACTGCGATTTGAAACCAGAGGTCTGTTTCTATTTTAAAATTCTTGAATCATCGTTTACATTATCCTTAGAACGTCTTGTTACGACACCCGGCTAAAAGCGCAATCAAGGTTATCGATTTTGGCAGCAGCTGTTTTGAACATGAGAAGAGTAAGTTTTCAGCTAATTGATAATAGTTGCCACGTCTGACACTTCACTTTAGTCTATACTTACATTCAAAGTCGCTTCTATCGGTCGCCTGAAGTTATTCTAGGGATGAACTATCATATGGCTATTGATATGTGGAGTTTAGGCTGCATTTTAGCAGAACTTTACACTGGGTTTCCTATTTTCCCCGGTGAAAATGAACAAGAGCAACTTTCCTGCATCATGGAAGTGCTTGGCATACCAGAAAAGGACTTCATCAATCGCAGCTCTCGCAAAAAACTCTTCTTTGGTGTGTTATGTCTTGGAAAACATCGTAATTTTTCTAACATATCCTCCAGACACCAATGGTGCTCCACGTCCCGTCGTAAATTCAAAGGGACGCAGACGTAGACCTGGGTCAAAAAATTTAGGACAAGTTCTTCGTTGCAACGATGAAGAGTTTGTTGACTTCATATCAAAATGCCTGGTTTGGGATCCAGAACGGCGTATAAAGCCACAAGCTGCCATGCGGCATCCCTTTGTCGCTGCGAGTCGTCGGCCAAAGCTATCAGCGTCTACCGCCAAGTCAACACCGTCCTCGTCCAGCTTGGGGGTCAATCGGAGTAAACAGCCAACTGACACTCCCAAGAAGTCTCTCATCAGTGCGCCTACACCTCTTACAGCACGCTCGTCGCGAACGACTGTCAATGGTGCACCTTCCACACCGAGCGCCTCTCATGCTTCTACGGTGGGGTCCTCAGCACGGTCCTACAGGACATCCCAACCGCAAGGACTCTCTTCTTACAACTCCAGTCGGACATTGAGTGGCTTTGCCGTGCGTGTTTCTTGCCTTAGTTTATTGACACCCTTCTAACCTTTCCCATTTACAGTCAAGTACTACTAAATAATGAACTGTCACGACCACTCATTTCATTCTTGTCTCTATGTTAAATACGGAATCCATGGTGACATCTTTACATCGAGTTATTTTTACATGCATACCCTTGGAATTTTTGGTCTGCTGTATTTCAGGTACTTCGCGTTTGTTGTTTCTGAGCTTTTCGCACATTTCATTGCACTCCCATTAGCCCCTAACATTAATTCATATTCCCGCTTTCATGATGCAAATTTGAGATCCAAAACATTGATATTCTGGTATTACAAGAATCCTTCCATACCACTGTTAATGCGTCTAAGTAGGGCTTTCAACCAGCCGAGGGTCTAATGTACTCCTCACATTGGATCTCGGCGTTCGGCTTTGTGATTTCGGGAGGTCTGTATATCATCTATTGCCGCCCTTCATGGCTGGGCCAATGCGCTACTTCCTTGCCTTCGTTGGCATTTTCTACAGACAAGAGAACTGATGTTTTCGCATTTGGATGTGTGATTTTCGAAATAATGTGTAATTTACATGTGTGAATGTGCGTGGATCAGAGTACATGCAGGTAGTAAGTGTGTTGGTGGGTTGTGTGGCGAGCTGTGGTGATGATATTGCGTCAGTATACCTGTATTACTATTAGCAAAGGTCGGACAATTTAAATTTGTTTATGGTTGTGCTCATCTTAGCTTCATTTTAGGTGCTCCGGACTCTTCTAGATATGGTTTATAATTTCTAATGGAACTGTTACAACTGCGAAATCTAGGCAAGCCATGTACTTAATTTATTTAACTAGACATAGGACTCAGAGATTTTTGCTCACTCAAACATTAAGTATTTGAGTCTGAATCACCACAATTTGGTGTGAAGATGCTGAAAACAATAGTTGTGCAGAATAAGAGAGGACTGCCCACTCGTTATAGATATTGCCGGTGGGCTTGTGACATTCCTAGAACGGCGACAGCCGCTCGAAGTGGGAAGGGGGCGGGAGGCTCTAATCCGTTTTTAGGAATTGTAGGGTCTGGCGGTGCTGGATCGAGAAATACCAATCGAACGATACGGTTGTAGCTTGTGACATGTGACATGTGATAGCTCACTTGGCGCTATCCACTCCTTTCGCATTACTTTGAATCGTGTATAATGTCAGCTCATGTAGCACGCCTAGCCCGAATTTTTACTCCAGAGTACGCTTACCGGGTCAACGCGCAAGTTGTGTACCCAGCTTCGCAGTCCCAGGTTGTGAAGCCAAACGAGCTCATCTCCGCCTTAGCTCGGCCACTTCAGGTAGCAAACTACGAGCCTGATCGACCAGCCTAATATCTGGCTGCAACTCTTGCTTATGGTATTATTATGGGTGAATTGCGTTCTCCCTGTTCCAGTTAGTTAAGTGCTCACAAGTGCACTGCTTACTTCAACTCCATAGGCCATCCTTTCATGGACGGGAACAAGCGTACAGGTGCGCTCTTGACAAAAGACCTGTTAACACGATGTAGTAATAACTATATTTCACATTCATAGCCTTTTTTCTGGCGAATGAGTACCTCCAAGCACAAGGCCTGCCCGGACTAGTAGACGCATATCGGGATATGGAAGAGCTGGCCAACGTTTCATGGGTGTCGCTTCTGGGGAGTTGAACCTCCTTACGCTGGCTCGATGGCCAAAAGATGCGGATAAACATGAAGCTAAGTGCGTGAATAATGTTGAGTGCGACCTCATGACATCACTGATAACAATGTAAACATGATAGAAACAGTGAAAGCTAAGTCAATATTCGTGGATCTCGTCGGATTAATCACCAGACGTGATCACTCCTTGGTCTGCGGCCTTTCAGAGAGGGATGCTGCGAATTGGAACGGAAAGGGCTTTGCTGAAGTCTACAGGAAAATGGGAGACCACTGAGTTGGAAGCTGGAACTCAAGGGCGCTTTGCGATAGTTGGAAGCGCAGGGCTACTCACAACTCAAGTTTACTTTGCACCATACATTACTCGGCGAATCCTATCTTCGGTGGACGCATTCCACGAGCTGGGTAGTACGTAGGCTCCATTTGCAATATCCTGGAATTGGAGGACTGGGAGCCCAGAGAATTCGAGGGATGAGAACCAGTGGCATCATGTGCATGTGCAGTTTTCTCTCCAAGCTTTACAAAGGGTATTTTGAGCCCTGCTCACTATGCGATGATTAAATCTTAGAATCGCCTGCTTCGTCCAAGCACCTAAGTTTCAGGAAAACATCGCTCCCTGCATGAAATTGCTCAGGCACTGTAAAAGGAAGGGAAGTGGGCTACGTACCCCAACCTTCGAGCGACAAAAAATTAAGAGATCCTCCGAAATAACTTCATGTTCATCAGACTTGCATTTCAAGTGCAGAAAGTGATGGACAGACTTACCTTGCATATAATTTGCTCATAGGTAAACCGTATCCAAGACCTGCAATCGTCCCCATCCCGGTTTGAAGGCCTTTCCCAGTGATTTCTCCGAAGAGACTTGCATCGCCGCTTCCGATGGCAGCACTTCCTCCAACATGTTGAGCGGCATAAGGACCGCCAGAGTCTTCATCATCATATATGCCGTTCCCATCTACACCTCTACCTGCAGTTGTAAAAGCATAAGAGAAGATGCTTGCCATATTGGCCGGGGAAACGCCGCCGCCTTGGTCTCGTACGCGGATTGAAAAGTAGCTAGTGTCATGTACGACATCTGGCGGGGGCGATGGAGATAAAGTGATGGTGACTGGGGGTAGCATTCGGGAGCCACTATCATGTTTTAAATGGTGCTCAACCGTTGCACGAAAGGAATTTTTAAGAATTTCGGTTAATATGTATTCAAGATGAACGGGAACATAACTGATGCATAATGTCAATATGGCACTTGAATTGATGCATAGAAAATGAAAAAGAACATACGCAAAAGTCGCGTCGGAATATCCATCGATGATAATTCCCGGACTAGCACCAAGCGTCGCCTCGCAAAGCTCAGTCACGAATGACCCGCACATTTTCACCATGGACCTGGGAGAGCATTTTAAATCAACTACGCCAACCTGAGTGTTGCCTGTAGTTGAGCTACCCAGGGCCTGAGAGACAGCGATATGTTGCTCTGCGATCAGCCTTACTGAAATCCGATTTCGAATGGCCCCATCCAGAAAGGCGCTGATCTGCGCCGGCAACATGTACCGAGAACATTCTTGAAACCTTGTCACAGAGTCTAAGAAAGACATTACACAACTAGATAACAGTAAATCCCCTCACCCTTTTGCCATGGTCGGGATGTCATTCGCATGTCTCTCTACTAGGTCCGCCAGCTGGTTGACAAATCGCCTATTTTCCTCGAGAGTAGTTACTGGTGGATATGTTGCTAGCCATAAGAAACTTTCTCTGTAGTTGCTGAGGGTCTTCGCTACGTATGGATTTGTCCCAACTATGAATGGCAGTGCTTCCAAAGATCGGACTCGTGTCGCGAGCCTACGAGGAATCTCTGATAGAGCAAAAGCAACAGAAGCGAGAACAGAATCTGGAGTAACCGGCCTTCCAAAGGATAGCACCTGGGATAAGTTTAGTGGTCGAGGAGGGGTTGAAGCGTATTTCGACAAGAGGGTTGCCACTTCTCCAGATGCTGGCTCCGGTGCACGCCTATAGTAGGAAATCGAACGGAAATAAGCCTGCGCATGACTGGTCGTCTTCATTCGCCAATTCTCCAATACTCTGCGAGTAAGTGCCATTTGGGAGTAGAGAACAGAACGAATATTTATGATACGAAGTCACACTGCAATTAGGAATAGGAAGTCATACATAAGATCACGGTAATGCTCCGGTCCAGGACCCGGGCTAGATGGGGATAGTCAAATAGCTCCTTCATGTTGTCCAATACTCGCGCGAAGATGTTGATAGCACGCTACGCTAAGCTGCAGTAAATATATAGGTGTGTGTTGGAGTTGGATTTGTGCAATATTCACTTCAATCGAATCGCTCAAGCTCTATTGCCATATATGTAGCATTCAATAAAAAAAAACGTTTGAGCACTACAGGAAAACAGAAGATATGCACGGTAACAGTAATGATTAAAGTGTGATTCTAGTTGTACACCTGGTAAAGTGGCCTGGTAGTGCATGGTTGTAAGTGATTTGAACGTCGTCAGCAAGAAAGAAAGGACGTACGTGCTAGAGAACTTGGTTCCCTGTCTCACGACCTTCTCCACGGCATCCAGGAAATCGCGTTCCGATGCCACCTTCCGTCGGGCACGGATTGCAAACATACCAGCCTAAGCTCATGAGTAAATCAAGGATACAATATCACACGTAATGAAGTTGCCTACCTCGGTGGCAACAGACCGAAGTTCAGCACCAGTCGTATTAGGGCATAGACGAGCAATTAGGTCGAATCTGATATCCCTCTCTACGCTCATGCTATTAAATGAATGTTAGTGGATAAAACATTGATGCAGTGTTATAAAATGTACCTTCGTGCATGAATGCGTAATATATGTGCTCGGCCTTCATTGTCTGGCAATGAAAATTCCACACGCCGGTCCAAACGACCAGGTCGTAGGAGAGCGGGATCGAGTGTATCAGGCCTAGAAACATCGAGTCAATTACAATATACACTTCTATAAACCCACGAATGCTTTACCGGTTAGTAGCCATAAGCACTTTGATGTTGCCTCTTGGGTCGAATCCATCGAGCTGATTGATGAGCTCCAACATGGTCCGCTGAACCTCATTGTCACCCCCAGCACCATCGTCAAAACGAGCACCTCCAATGGCATCAACTTCATCGAAGAAGATGATACACGCCTTCTTGCTACGTGCCATCTCGAACAGTTCACGAACCATACGAGCTCCCTCTCCAACGTATTTCTGCACCAATTCAGAACCAATGACGCGAATAAAAGTGGCGTCCGTGCGGTTGGCTACTGCACGAGCACAAAGAGTTTTACCGGTTCCGGGAGGCCCAAACAGCAGAACACCTTTGGGGGGGTCAATACCAAGATTGACGAACCGTTCCGGCTGCAACTAGCATTGAGATTAAGGTCAACATGGATAGCAAGAAGAGCTTACTGATAGTAGAGGAGTCTCAACAACTTCCCTGAGCTTCTCGATCTGCTCCTTGCATCCACCGATATCCGAGTAAGTTACATCTGGTTTTTCTTCTACTTGCATCATTGTCACGGACGCGTCAATCTTCGGGGGTAGAGGTATTTGAATTTGGTACTTTGTCCGGTCAACTCTGAGACGGATATGAGCAAGCAGCATCAGTGCACACATTCTGAAACTCACCCGACGCGCATCCCTTCCTCGATATCGGTCGCTGCCACGCGGTCACCCAGTCCTACCACAAACTTTGCTATCTGCTTTATGTTGATGACGTATTTATCTTGTTCGTCGGCACCCTTCTGTCCCTGCAGTGCGCCTAGAGGGTTCACGGACTTTGCTGCCTCCGCCAGCTTAGGGTCCATAGGGATGATCTTCGTGCAGCGTGCAACCTGTAAAGGATGCTCTTCGCCCATTCGCTGCCGATCTGCAGGCAAGTCCCAAAGGTTTGGTGATGCTAGACCGGTGTCCGACTCCTTGACGCCTAGAGAACGGTGTGAACACGCAATAAGCACGGAGGACTGGACTAACCCAGCTTCTCGTTTATTCGTTTCTGAATGTCTTTGATGTCCTTCTCGACTGTCTTGAGACGGTTCGCGTATGGTCCTTGACCCTGGAGAAGCAAGTTAGCTGGAATATGAGATGGCGGCGAGGGCCACACACATATGTCTTGAGTATCTGGATATCGCTGTCGTCAAGAGCTGGATTGCGCTTCAGCGTGTATAATGGAGCGGCGTGCAAGCAAGCTACGTACCGACTATCTTCTCGTCTTCCTTCTCGCCAGGTTTCTTGTCGTCTGGTTTGGAGGGGGCCATGGTGAATGTGGGGGAGGAGGAGGGAATGAGAAGGGATTGCGGTCAAGAACAAGTGAAGACCATCAATTACGCGTCTCATCACGTGTGTCGGATAACAAGTCGTTACAAAGTGATATAACAGGGACTAACAGGAACAGAACTGAGTCTACCACTAACTCAGAACTACATTGCACATCCTTGCACTACCCTTGTGCCCTGCAGACCACTCTTGACATGGCTGGCGCACTTCAGAACGCACGGCGTGATCTCCCAAAAATCAGGGACGAGGAGCGCGAAAGCAGGTTCGGCCAGGTCTTTGGCGTCTCCGGTCCCGTCGTCATCGCAGAGAACATGGTCGGAGCAGCCATGTATGAGCTCGTCCGAGTGGGCCACGACGAACTGGTCGGTGGTTCGTACCATCCATGTTCTGTCGCCCACCGTCTTGAAGGGCTGACTGTCCATCACAGAGGTCATTAGGATTGAGGCAGATAAAGCGACTATCCAGGTGTATGAAGAAACATCTGGCGTAACCGTTGGCGATCCTGTCCTAAGAACCGGGAAGCCTTTAAGTGTTGAGCTCGGTCCTGGTGCGTGTGTCTCGTGTGTCACCTTATTTCCAGTTTCTGACCTAGTGTCGAAGGCCTTATGGGCAATATTGTTGACGGTATTCAGCGTCCTCTCCGGGTACGTGTTGTTGCTTGGCACTTTCTCGAGTGCCGAATTGATTTTTGTGCAGTCAATTCAAGAGCTCTCAAAATCCATCTATATTCCTCGTGGTATTAACACCGATGCTCTTGACCGCTCGTTGCAATGGGACTTCAAACCGACTACCTTCAAGGTCTGCATTCATTTGAACCGGATCTCAATGCACTATCTCATCATAGTCAATCATATTGTAGGTCGGGGACCATATAACTGGAGGTGATATCTTCGGGAGTGTATATGAGAACTCGCTGGTAGACAATCATAAAATTATGCTCCCACCTCGTGCTCTCGGCACAATCACTCACATTGCTGAGAACGGCAGCTATGCAGTTAATGTGAGTTATTACACTGTGGTTTTAATATAGCCTTAACTTACTTTGCATCTAGGATGTCGTTTTGGAGACTGAGTTCGAAGGAAAGACAACGAAGCATACCATGATGCAACTTTGGCCTGTTCGTGCACCTCGGCCAGTGGCCGAGAAGCAAACCGCGGATTTCCCTCTAGTAACTGGGCAGCGAATCCTTGACGCCCTCTTCCCGTAAGTGAACATTTGTGGTTTTACATATCGCACCTTACTGTGTCTGTAGCTGTGTACAGGGTGGTACAACGGCCATCCCAGGAGCCTTCGGTTGCGGCAAGACTGTTATCTCTCAAGCCCTGTCCAAGTTCTCAAATAGTGATATCATTGTCTACGTTGGCTGCGGAGAACGGGGAAATGAGGTATGAAATATGGATTATTGCCCTTTTTGATATCTCTAATACTGCTTTTCAAGATGGCTGAAGTGCTCATGGAAGTGAGTGATTTGTCACAAATTTTATTCGAGTATGGATGCTAAGGTGGAAATTATAGTTCCCTGAACTAACAATGGAGGTCGGGGACCGTCAAGAGCCTATCATGAAGCGTACTACTCTTGTTGCCAACACCTCCAATATGCCTGTTGCTGCGCGTGAAGCGTCCATTTACACAGGCATTACACTGTCTGAGTACTTCCGCGACCAAGGTTCCAACGTTTCTATGATGGCCGACTCGACATCACGATGGGCAGAGGCACTTCGTGAAATCTCGGGTCGCCTTGCCGAGATGCCTGCTGATTCAGGATATCCTGCTTATCTTAGTACCAAACTGGCGAGTTTCTATGAACGTGCAGGAAAAGTTGTCTGCATCGGCAATCCTGTGAGGCAAGGAACGGTATCGATCGTCGGGGCGTACGTGTGCTGCTTTCTAATTTACCAAAATCAACGCTCATTTGTATGACAGCGTGTCTCCTCCAGGAGGAGACTTCTCCGATCCTGTCACATCAGCGACGCTTGGTATTGTACAAGTCTTCTGGGGTCTTGACAAAAAGCTTGCACAACGCAAACACTTTCCCTCCGTCAACTGGTCCCTCTCTTATTCCAAATACACCAAAGTCCTCGAACCATATTACGAGAGCACTGAGCCAGGATTCGTGGAGTTACGCACAAAGACCAAGGAAATTCTTCAGAAGGAAGAGGACCTTGCCGAAATTGTGCAACTGGTCGGAAAGAGTGCATTGGGAGAGAACGACAAGATTACGCTTGAGGTAGCAAGAATGCTCAAGGATGACTTCCTTCAGCAGAATGGCATGAGCGAGTATGATCGTTATTGCCCATTTTACAAGACCAGCGGGATGTTACGGAATTTTGTCGGATTCCACGATGCAGCGATTAAGGCCGTGACGCAGAATGATTTGACGTTCGGTAAGATCAAAGACTCCGCTGGTGACATTATGTTCAAACTTTCTCAAATGAAATTCGAGGTGAGAGGTCTAGTTTTATAACAGAGAACAATATACTAAATTGATGCCTAAATAGTCGCCATCCCAAGGGAAAGAGCCCATCAGACAGAAGCTGGATACTCTGTACAACGAGATCCAAGACAAATTTCGCCAGATGGTAGAGTGAAGACTCAGTCTGCAACTTTTATACTTCGCATTTGCACTGCTCAGATCATGCCTTGTAACTAACTACATCAATAAACAATACATTATATTCCGGATTCCATATCAAGTTCGTTTGACAAACCACTCCACATTTTCTGTAAGCGGGTGGGTTTAACCGAAGAAGAAAAAAATGACAGTTGTTTCGAATTCGCCGTGCCGTAAACTTGAACAGACAACATAGACCCTTTCTAATAGTGCCCTGAAGTTGATGCCCATGGATGCGAGTCCAGCGACATCAACGTCCCGGGTATAAAGATATTATAGCCCAGAAATCAACAGCCTGAACAGCCTATTACTATTACCACATACACTAACATTATGAATATCAGTGGAACTATGCATATTCCTATCGTAGCGACCAACGGCGCAATTGGCTATAAATATATAGCATTCGCATTTTGGATTATCCGCAATTTTATGCTGTCTTCCCTGCTTTCGAGACAAGGCGCCTATGGGCACGCGTCCGTTGGTGCGCTGCCCATTCACTGCCTTCCTCAAGCATGATAGGTCTATCGTCGTGGACTGTACAAATCGGACAAACGACTTTGCGACGCGCTTTTAGCACAGAATCTGGGCTTCGAGGTGTCAATGATCAGCAATTAACAACCACATAGGTATAGACATACTCTACGTCTTTTGGTTCGATATGGAGCATTTTTTTAGCATTATCCGATAATGAAGAAGGTTCAGGGAGTTCTGTTTCAGCTAAAAAACCTACAGTGTGAAGGACACGAGGTTGTGAGGAAATGGGCAGTATTAACAAATGAGCTTCGATCTTGCCTTGCATAATTGCGATTGCCGGATCCAGAACATTGGTTTCCCAATTTTCAAGGTCTTTCCCGGAAGTCTGAGTAAGCACGGGCAAGGAAGACGTTCATATACGGACCTGTAGCATCCAGTAAATAAGTTGGTACTGTTATATTCTCGACGTTTGCCGCGTATACAGCGGGAAGCATTTTATTACGAATCCAGGATACCTGTCTCTTCGCGTACTGCCTCGTCGAAAGTTTCGTACGATGTACAGCAGCTTGGAATGCCTCTTCTGATGGGGATAGCGAAGTGAGGTAGTCATGAAACTCCTTATATCCTGATGTGGGAAAGCGTCATTTGAGGACAAAGATACAAATACATGCAGTTACCAATTGATTGGAAGATGCCCAGTGTATAATCTGACTGTGGGTGTCCATTTGCTCGAGTGGCCTCAGCAAGATGTTTAAGGCCAATAATTTCATCGAGAAGTCCTTGCTTCTCGCAACCGTTAACACTGTTTTCGTATTTCAATGTCCTATAAAATTCTTACTTTGACCATGTTATCTACTCGAACATCTAGGCGAGCTCCTAGCACAGAAGGCTCTGCATAGAGCCAGAAACACAGAGTGTAGAATCTGAATTCTTTCAGGTAACGGCAATAGCATTCAAACGATGATTACCTTGGTGCATTTATTGAGGTGGCCTTCGATTGTTCGGCAATAATATCGCTCGCTTTTCGCCGGGTTTCCCTGATTATTTGGAGACTACGGAGGACTTTGCGAGTATCTCGCCAATGCCACCGTCTCGACATGGGGGGATCGAGGATCATCAGAAGAGCATGAAGCTGAAAGGCACCGCCCGCATCTTCTTTTGCAGATGGAGGTTCTACAGGAAGTTCGTTGAAAAGTTCCAAGAGATTCGAAGAAAGCGAGGAGATGGAGTCTGCCAGCTCTTGCGGCCAGGGAAGTTCAGACAAAGATCCCGGGTGGACGGGCAAAGTGCTTCGAGTGAGACGATTTGGAAACATAAGATGTTGGATCCAATATGACGTTCCGCCAACAACAATGGGAATTTCCTTGTGTCGATGGATTTCATCTATCTAAGAGAGCAATGGAGGCTTCATTGATTGAGGTGTTTGCGTAAAATCGACGAACCAGCGTAAGTGCATCCTGGACCCAGTCTCCAACAATATATTGTTCGCCTGGTTTCTTAAAGTTCATGAGAAGATGCGGGATGCCTTGCCTTTCGGCTTCTGGGACCTTATTGGTGATGACATCCAAACCCTCATAGACCTGCATGGAATCGGCGTTTATAATCTTTGCACCTTTCCACCCATATCGTGAAGAGGTGAAAGCTAAGCGCACGGCAAGCTCGATGGCCAGTTGAGACTTTCCGACTCCTGTAGTTCCACATATCGCGATGAGCGGCTGGAGAGCCATGTACTCGTGAGCAGGAATGAGGCTTAACTTGTCAAAGATGTCCGTCCCGAGGTCAAGTAAACCTTGTTTGGCTGCATCCCCCGGGCCAAACAATAGCTGGCATCGATGGGTCTCGACGCGAAAATCGTTGCGTTCAGCTCCCAACTGAAGTTCGAATTCAGACGCGAAAGAATTTCAACAAATTCACACTTGAAGCACTCTCAGACTTGAAAGCACCAAGTCAAATTCAGGCTCAGCTAAAATGGCTTCACGGCTTCGTGCTTCTCGAATAACTCTTGCAAACCTCAAGCCCGCTCCAGGTTCTCAGCACAAGGTACTTCTCAATCTCCGTCTCATCCAGCTGCCGCTGATGCCATGTAGCAAAAACGTGTTGGGAGGGGTCAAGGCTCAGGCTATGGAGGCACAGCTGGACGTGGTGCCAATGGTCAAAAGTCCCGCTCTGGTGCCGGGATTAAGTCAGGCTTTGAAGGAGGTCAGACACCTATCACAAAGCTGTTCCCTAAGCGAGGATTTATCAACCAGTGCGTCTTTATGTCTTTCGTGACGTTGTAGCTCACGATATTTTCTCTCTGCTTTCAGGAATGCGAAGATATGGGCTCCCGTAAATCTCGACCGAATACAGTATTGGATAGACCAGGGCCGTTTGAGCTCTTCACCGGAGAAGCCTATTACTGCTCGTGAACTATTGTTAAGCGGCTGTGTACATGACGTGCACGATGGGATTAAGATTCTTGGTGATGTATGTTTTATTGCGTATTGCATATGTATGGCGTTGTTGATTCTTCGGCGTAGGGGTCAGAACATTTCACAGTACCTGTCTACATAATTGCTTCTAGAGCGAGCAAAAGTGCAATCAAAGCTATCGAGAGCAGACAAGGAAAGGTCGTATGTCAGTATTACAATACACTGGCTCTTCGAGACTGTGTCAAGGGACGCACTGATAGAACATCTGCTGCTCCTACTCGAAGGGAGGATATCAGTGAGTCCATTCGCCGTGACATAAAGCTAGCGCTTAAGTTGCTTAAATAGCTTGGTATGGAAAATATCGTAACAGAGGTTACATATCCCCTGGAACTATTAAGGAGTTGGGTGACCTACCTTTCGTGGAAGAGCGGTGGAGAGTTCTAGCTAAGCAGCTGGGAGCATGGAAGAAACAAGATTTCGATGTACAGAAAAACTAATAGTATTACATATCGTCTCTTCCAATTTAACTATGCTGATCTGTGTTCATACGATCTGGTGAAATGCTGCGGCTGCGGGAACCGAAGGGTAGCCGTGAAGGTGATCGGGATCTTGATGGGCTACGAGACACGTATCTGGAACCAGTTTCTGAAGGAGTCCGACTGCGACTTCGTGACTCTGTAAGAGAGTGAGAGCGGTCCCTGCTTTTACTCTGACTTGGTGTACGACTTCCCTCACTTGCGCTTCCGCCCCTACTGCGGCTTCGGCTCCTTGACCGTTTATCCTCATTTTCGCCTTCCATAGCCTCCAATAAGCGACTCTTCCTCGGCCCAATGTCGCCATTTTCTTCCAGGACTTGTCTCTTAATAAGTCGGGGAAGGATAATATCACATATTCGTTCTTCTGTTAAAAGGGCATACACAAATTCATCCATGTATGTGAGCGAATACCCAGCTGCAAAGAGCCATGAGCATACATCCAGGAAACGGATACTCGTAATAGGACGGACCCATATCCCTCTGGCGAAGCTTCCTGTAGTCTTTTAGAAGAGGTTCCAGCATTTCATAAACATCCACTGCCCTAAACGTCATGCGGATATAAAATGCTGCAAGTGCTCGAAGATATCTGCGAGAGAGTTTAATAGGATACATGAGATAAAAAACGAATACGAACTTGAACTCTTCTGCACGAAGGTATTCCACCAAAATTTCCTTCTCAGGCTGTATCTGTAGGAGCTTCAACAGCAAACATAAGAATTCTGTGGGTCGTTGGTTTCCATATACACCGCCAACAAATTTGACTTCAATGGCTTTATCTATCAAGCTTTCCGCTGATTTGGAATGAGAACATATGACTAGGGGAAACCGATCGAAAGACTGACCTGTGAGCGCAAAGCAGTGCTCTTTCCAGTAAGTTGATTCATAGATTCGGTTCCTAATGACCGTTTCGACTAGGAACTGTGGGGTTGAGAGAATTGATGATTGCCTACTCGAAGAATTTCATACCTGAGGGTTCTGTCCATGAATGGCTTGGGCACCGGAGACGGTAGTGTTCGCCATCGAGGTGGAGGATGAACACGAACTTGAACGGAGTGCCAATGTTTGGGGCTGTTTGATTCTCCCTCAGTAGCTTACTCAGAGTGCGCATAGAATATGTATTCCTTTGATACTTGGCATCCGTTCTATCCTTGCTATAAATCCAGACTCTCTTCGAGTGTGTATTTCCTTGGGCGATACTGAGCATCAAACTCAAGTCGGAAGCTTCTGCCAGTTCTTTAACCAATCCGACAATGATTATCCCGACTGTGCACCCCGCGTTATAATACATGTTTACCCTATCTAGGAGGCGCCACGGAGAACATGGATTCTCTCTCATGTCCAGCAGACACTTCCATGTTCCAGGAAAGTCGGAAGGAGCTCAACCTGTGCCCCAGCGCGGTGGAATGCCCAGGAAGAGACCACTCAGCCAAGTTCATCTGTGCGTCCTTCGCCTCCATTCATTTATGTATGTTACTGATCGACTGTTCTCTAGACAGTTGTATGGGTGCATCAGAGCAGTAGGCATAGCTTCCTGTGGAGCTCTGAATTCTGCCGTGCTCTTCGGGTCCCTCCTTCCAGTGCAACGTGTTACGCGACTGATAGCAGCGGCGCCTGCTTCTTCAACGGACAAACGTCCCCAGGCAGCCCCGTAAGTCGCCTGACGCATCTTTTCGCGAATGGAAGCCTCTTAAATATTCATACCGTCTTTAAATTCTGTATTATGCACAGGTCTCCTCATATCGCTGATGTTGAGATTCGCCAATGATGGGACAGTAGACGCCGCAGACTGAACTTTGAAGGTGTCGTCAGCAGCCGTCCTACCGTTTCCTCAAGCCCATCGTCAGTCTTGTCCTCTGCGGTAGGCTGCCGGTCCATGACCCGATTGCTTGTGCGTTGGACTAAGTCTATTCGCCGCTATTGGAGGTACGTATCCACACTGTCACATTTAGCAGCATGAGAAAACAACCAGCTGCGGTATATATCCATGGACGTTCTTACTGGGTCATATAGAATATGAGTGGTTGTAGCATTAGGATAGTTGATGTAGTATGCCAAAAAAATGCTTGTGTAACATGTTTGCAGGGCAGACGCTTTGTCGCCGGCCATTGGACCTGACCTAATTTGTCCGCTCGTTCCCTTCCTCCCGTCCCGCCCTCTTACCTCGAAGACTCTTGGCTTCTAAGTAACTGCCATACAAATGGCTACTACGGTAAGCATGCCAGCTTACATGCTGCCAGGGGTTCCAGTCCATCAACCACCGCACCTGGAGGGCGATGCGAGCCTTGCCACGGAAATCTTGCCAGGACCTCCGTCTCTGGTGTCTGCACAACAAGCTGCGCAAAAGCGCGATCCCAGAAAACCTTCAACTGTCTATTCCTATCTGCCTCACTCAGACCCGGGATCTACCTACTCTGGAATTATGCATGGCACTTTAATAGGGCAAGAACCTGAAGGGCCCCGTACAAAGCGTTCAAGAGTTGACAAAGGGTGCGTTTTTTCCCTGCTAAAACTCTCTCACTAGCTTACTGACGCCTTCGACTTTTTGACATCTATCTCGTTCTTTGCCTTCCTTTTGGCTGGTCAAATCCAACTCTTCGTCGTTGGTTCGCTCCATCCACCCACGTCACGACCGCTTCATCTTTCGTGTAACAGAACTGCTGCTGGTCGTGCTCAGCGTGCATCTGCTCGGAGTCAGAATGGTGCTATGTCTGCGCTTGACCCTCATCTCGGTCCTGAGATTGGCTCGACTTCAGCCCTGCCACCCGTCGTCGAACCGGACACACTTATGATGGTTCTTGACGATGAACCATCTCTTTCTCGGTCTAATTCGTCTTTCAACATGCTAGATGACCCGGTCCTGATAGCGAGCGGAAGCGGAAGGTCGAAAAGGAAGGATAAGGGGAAGGGAAAGGAGGCAGAAACAACCCCCATACGCGTGAAAGAGGAGCCAAAGACGGTTTCTCTGCACACACCGGAGCCGGGAGCGAATCTGGTATGTACTAATATTCTTCTTGGGCTCCCGCTTACATTGCTACATAGTTAAACAACGATGATCATTGTTCGTCTTGTCGGTCTCACGGCGCACTCGTTTACTGTGATGGATGTCCTCGAGCATTTCACCTTTGGTGCCTTGACCCACCGATGGAAGTGATAGATGATGGAGATAGCAGATGGTTTTGTCCCAGCTGCATGATTCGTAACGTGAGCAATTATTCTTACTTATACCACTCCTTCCAATCATGGCCTCTCGTTGCAGCACCCGCCCAAAAAACCTCCACCTTCATTATTGTCTCCGTTGATATACCAGTTGGGGACCTCTATTCCCGTGGAGTTTCAGCTTCCTGATGATGTTAGAATGTTTTTCAAAGATGGTACGTCTCCATTCGGAATCCAGCAGCAAGGCTAATTCTTCCCATGAACAGTTGCCACTGGGCCGAGAGGTGCCTATATCGACAGCTCAGAAATGAAGCAACCACGACTTAAGTAAGGAGGAATTTAACTTTTTTATTTGACCAAGCTGATATTTTGCAGTCGCCATGGACAGCTGGAGGATCGTGATCCTCACAGACTTCGAGATCGAAATGGTGCGCCTGTGCTATGTTTCAAATGTGGCATGTCTGCTCTGCCAGGTGGACTCGCAGCGACTGCTCCTGCAGCAAAGCGCGCTCGCCGATCTTCTTCCAAAGCCACTACTTCAGATGCTTGGAAAAGCATTGTCTCGTGCGATTACTGCAATCTTCATTGGCATCTTGACTGCCTTGAACCTCCACTTTCTGCAATGCCTTCGTACAATAAGAAGTGGATGTGCCCGAATCACGCCGAGCAAATACTGGTGAGATTTATTACTCCAGTCCCTTGCGCGGCCATTCATACTTTGGAATAGCCTTTGAAGCGCCGAGTTCCCAAACAAAATACTTCTCCTATCGAGATTACAAAACCGAAGCAATATAACAACGGTAATATAGAGTTGATTCACCCGGAAATTTCGCCCACAACACAGAACGGCAGAGTGACAGTTGACGAAGTTTTAATCAACGGTCGTCGATATAGAGTTCCTGAGCGAATTATTGTCCTGGATTTCTGGAATAAATTAAACAGAAATATAGATGTAACGCAGTAAGTCTCATTCTCTTCGTTGGGGTCCTGGCTTCTTTACCTACTCAAATGTTTATCAGGGAAAACGAACTAGCATCTGCAATGTCATCGCCGTTGACCTCACTCACGTCGCTGGATGATTTGGATGAGCGCAATTTCCCTGATCCAGACCCAGTTCTCGATGATTCAGAAGTGGTTCAGGTCAATTTATTTTCATTTCTTCGAGATACTTGAATTGACAAAAGAGCCTACGTAGATATTGTCTAGTTTAAGATCTTTGAAGATGCATATTTCGTCAGCTCCTCAAGCACTTGACAAAGGCACAGCTTCTGGGAGTCAAGAATACAGCATTGGAACACATGCTTCGTCAGAGAAAATTCCCCAGACTCGCAGTAAAGCGATTCAAACGTCTAAACTTGTCAATACTATCAAGGTGCGTTTACTTTGCATACATCCGAGGGTAAATTTTAAGTGATTTCATAGCGTTCGTCTGGAAAGGCACCCACAGTCAACGGCATAACCATGTCATCCACAGCTATTTTCAGTGAATCGCCTTCGGTATCTGTTACAGCAACTGCAGCAATTATTCCTGCGGGATCTGCCGCAAAACGGAAGAGAGCCGGTCAGAATACCCAAGTCGAGACAAGCACTCGTGAATTGCGTTCCCGAAGCAAAAATACTAATCATATTTCTGCTACCACAAGTTCGTCGAAGGTGAGACTCATCTGTGCTATCTTCTATTGCGCTTATTAAACTGCACAGGGCTCACTCAGGAGGGTCGATGAGCAAGGGAAAGGCAGAGTAAATGCTGATCTCATGATATCCGCTCCACTTCCGTCTCCGTCCGTTGGGAAAGCAAAACTAATCAATGTAAAAGTAAGGTCTGCCATCATCAGCCCAAATTGATTGACTTAATATGACTTCACGCAGTTGGAAGAGACTGATACTAATATTGGTCTTATAAGTGGCTCGAACGAAGCAGGATCTTCTTCTTCCATCTCATCCAAGGTCATGACAGTTCTATAGCGGTGTATGAAATACTTAATATGCATCTATACTGTAGGTCGTAACCAGGCGAACTCGTGCTCCTCGTCGGGCGGCACAGAAAGAACCTGAAGTATATCGAAAGGATACGCGGGAGAAAAGAGGCAGGAAAAGAAAGGAGAGGGATGAAGAGGTCTTAGAGACAAGAAAGGGACACGGGCCCGATGGGAGCGAGCGTTTGGACAAGGAGGAGCGGAAGGAGAAAGAAAAGGAGAAGCAGGAGAAGGACAGACGGAAGAGCCTCCATACTCCAGCGCGACACGCGCACCTCTCGCAGCACGCCAACACAACACCAGCATCTTCCAATACTCCGTTCCGTTCAGCACCCTCAGTCCCAACTACACCATCCCTTAAAATCCGACTTCCGCGCCTAAGCAACATTAACATGCAAAGCGCAGGGCATGTAGTACCTGGTAGTAATGGGGAGACACCCAATCGACTGTAATTTATGGCCCATTTAGGCTCGCAAGAGGAGGAATGGTGAGGGAGATATTATATATGTCAGCTGCGTATAATATAATTGCACGACATCATGTCTAACTTTATTCCTCTTATTAACCGACCGACTCTCGTTATATTCCTAAACAATCACCCATCATCTTAGAGTTTCTAAAGTTATGCTTTCAGTAGAAGACTATGGTAAGTAATAACTTCGTTCAGATAAGAATATTACTTCGTTCCAATGCCATGAACATTGATTAAAAACGCTTCCCGATGTGCATAATGGTGCGGAAAAAGGTATACAATGCACGGAACTTGCTGGGAGTCATCATGCCTTCGTTTCTGGTACAGCTTCCCCGCTGTCTTTAGGCGATAAAGAAGGGGCATCTGCCATCTGGGACTTGGCAGAACCTGGAACTATATGAACGTCTCGCTGGGTAGAGCCTGTTCCTCCCCTACCCCTGCCTCTACCTCTGCGTGGAGGGCCCCCACGTGTCCATCCGCCGGAGTCTTTGCCTAGATCCGCAACGGAGGGGACATCCATGGGCGTGGCATTGCTCGATGCTTCCTGCGCAGACGAAGAGGTAGTTGGGAGACGCTTCCAATCGGGAGCGGGCTTTCCAGAGTCCCATTCACGACTCTGAACTTTGTCCATCTTCCGCTTCGCATTTTGCTCTCGCGCACGATCGATAGATTCCTGCATTTTTCGTGATTTAGCAAGTTTAAGCTTCTCGGATTCTTGAGTCTGACGAAAGGCATCCTCGTCTGCTTTGACATCCTGAGAGAAAGATGGCTGGATCAGAAGGGTGGAATGACAGTGTGCGCAAAGATGTCAAACTTGCCAATCTTCGCTGCTTTATCTTCTCATTTTGTTCTCGCATGCGAACCATGCGTTCAGAGAGCTCCTGTTCGCTCAGCTTGTCCTGGAAACAGACGAAATGGGATTCAGTTGGGGAAATGGAACCAGCAGGGCAAGGGAAGGTCACACCCTTTGGCCACCCCCAGTCTTGACACGCTCGGGGTTGACATAGGGCTTCTTCTTGTCCTTAGCATTGGATGCGGCGGAGTCCTGGTCTGGGTAAGGAGGTGACTGGGCCTGTGGAAGGGGATCTTTGGGTTCTGGTGGCGGAGCAACAGCATCCGGCGGGGAGTGAGGGGCAGGGGGATTATCAAGTTGGAGCTGATTAAAGTCGAGGCCGAGCGTATTGGACGAGGAAGGATCTGGCATGTTCGCAAGAAGCGGACAGATGAGTGGGAGTATTATGTAGTAACCAATTTGAACCCAATAGTAACCAGTCTAGTTACCATACTAATAGATTGACTAGATCAAGACTAGACCAGAACTACTGCGCTTATATGGATTCCATCGATTGTATTCCAAACAAGTGATGTAATCGCTGCTCTGCCTATAAATATCGCTTCCGCGAAGATCCTAGTCGATTACTGTATCTCGTTCTACTTCCATGTCGCTCTCAAACAAATTGGCTATTACCGACCTTGACCTCAAGGGAAAGCGTGTTCTCATCCGTGTCGACTTCAACGTCCCCATCCAGGACGGCAAGATCACCAACCCAGCCGTACGTCGCCTCGCGGTTCGTTCCTCATCACTGCGCACTAATTCTTTCTGCGTTTCTAGCGCATTGTTGCCGCATTGCCCACCATCAAATACGCTTTAGATCATGGCGAGACTCCCGTTTTCTATTGCCCTACGCCTCTCACCGCCTTTGCATGCAGGCGCGGCCGCAGTTGTCCTGATGTCCCACCTAGGACGTCCCGACGGCAAAGTCATCGAAAAGTACTCCCTCAAACCCGTTGCTGCTGAGCTGGAGCATCAACTAGGAAAGCATGTTATCTTCTTATCTGACTGCGTGGGCCCCGACGTCGAAAAGGCTGTCAACAGCGCTCCGAAGGATTCCGTAATCTTGCTCGAGAATCTGCGTTTCCACATCGAGGAAGAGGGCTCTGTAAAGAACAAAGACGGCACCAAGACAAAGGCAGATGCAGCTAATGTCGCGAAATTCCGCGAGGATCTCACTAAACTCGGAGATGTATACATCAACGACGCGTTCGGGACCGCCCATCGAGCCCACTCCAGCATGGTCGGTATCAAGCTTCCACAGAGAGCAGCAGGATTTCTGGTGAAGAAGGAGCTCGAGTACTTCGCGAAGGCGTTGGAGAACCCTGAACGGCCTTTCCTTGCCATCCTCGGTGGTGCGAAGGTGTCGGATAAAATCCAGCTGATTGACAACATGCTGGATAAGGTGCGTAGGCATTCGATTATTTACTCATCTTGTACACATTCCCGTGCTTTAGGTGAACTCTTTAATTATTTGTGGTGGAATGGCCTTCACCTTTAAGAAGACTCTGGATCATGTTTCCGTCAGTGAATATCGCCAAATCCCATATTTCAGGAAATTGAGAAAGCTCTCTTCGGCTGTTTAGATTGGAAATTCTCTTTTCGACGCCCCTGGTTCTGAGAAAGTGGCCGGTCTGGTTGAGAAAGCAAAGAAGAACAACGTGAAGCTTGTCTTCCCAGTTGATTATGTGATTGCAGATAACTTTGCCAAGGATGCAAAGGTTAGCCTCCAACTGTGACTTAGTCTTAGCTCGCTCATAACGGTGACAGACCGGAACGGCGACTGATGCGCAAGGCATTCCTGAAGGCTGGATGGGACTCGATGTGGGCCCAGAAAGTCGGCAACTTTTCCGTTCGACTGTCCTGGAAGCTAAGACTATTCTCTGGAACGGGTTAGCAACATTTTATTCTATGTTTTTAAAGGTATATTGCTTAACATTTTTCCGAATTTATAGTCCCCCTGGCGTATTCGAGTTCCCTGCATTTGAACAAGGATCGATCGATCTTCTTGATGCCTGCACCGAAGCTGTCAAGAAAGGCGCTGTGGTCATTGTTGGGGGTGGTGATACTGCGACCGTCGTGGCACAGCATGGTGCGGAGGACAAGCTCAGTCACGTTAGCACTGGCGGAGGTGCCAGTCTGGAACTGCTTGAAGGCAAGGTAAAGTCGAGCGAACGTTTGCGAGCAAGATACTTCTCTGAGATATGTTTTTCTAGACTCTTCCTGGCGTCGCGGAGCTGAGTGAAAATCGAAAGTAAAGAAATACATAGCGCGGGTCTCTTTTAAGTTTAAGCATCCTCGTAGAGAAATTTTAAATATCCAGTGTTGTATTAGTTCATGACTGCACAGCTCTGAAGGTGCAATTTTAATCACGTGATGAGGCGTTTAATACTGACTCTGAGTCAACGGTTGAGTCTGACGGTCCTGACAGTGAAGTACAACTTACCACCACGCAACAGAGTCTACTCTGCAGAAAATACTTATACCTGGCGAAGGCACTATTAGCTAGGTAGCCGCCACATCTATCTTTAGCTATGACTCGCGAGCAATCTTCGACTCGCAAAATCACACTCAAGTCTCTGGATGTTTCTCCTCTCTCGACACGCTCAAACACACCGAGTGAACAGGATGAAGCTGCAGGTCATGACCGCCCCCAGCCCAATGACAGCGTCGAAACATGTCCATCCTGTTCGAAGGATGCAGCTGAAACCTCCAATGCATTTGAGAAAGAGAATTGGATCAGGTGTGATGTTTGCAAGATTTGGTATCATTGGAGGTGCGCAGGTAACGGAGGTGATGTCGATACCATTGACAAGTGGTATGTGCAATTCATTAGCTACGATAACATACTGCTAACGGATATCAGGTATTGTAAGACGTGCATGGAAACGGATCCTTCCCGGATAATAACTATTAGAGGTCCTGCTCGAAAGTCTTCTCGCAAACGGACGCATCGTGATTATGCTAGCCTTAATTCGGGGGAAGGTTCCAATGCCAATAGATGGATACATATGTTGGAAGGAAAGGTTATTCAAGACGACCCATTTAAACGAATGGAAGGCAGAGACGTTAATCTTTCATGGTTGGAAGAGATTGATGAAGCTATGCGAGAGCCTATCGTGGTTGAAAATGTCGATGGGTTGGGGATGAAGATGCCGCCTGAAGATTTTACGGTAGAAGATGTTGCAGAAATGGTTGGCAAGGATACCCCTGTTGAAGTTATAGGTATGGTCAACCTTTTACCTTCTCTGCTCCCTCCCAGCTCAACTTCCCCCTCAGATGTTGCCTCTCAGTCAACAGCTCCTGGATGGACATTAGGAAAGTGGGCGGAGTACTTCAATCTCGAGTCTTCGAAACGCGACAAAATATTGAACGTGATATCTTTGGAAGTCTCAGGTACCAAGTTATCTGATATGATTCTACCTCCCAAGATTGTAAGAGAACTTGACTGGGTCGAAAACTACTGGCCAAGTACCAGGAAAGGGAAGGGACATACATATCCCAAAGTCCAGTTATACTGCCTGATGGGGGTTGCGACTGCTTGGACAGTGTGTCTACATTTTTTGTACTTATTTCTGGTTTATACTAACTGCAAGAAAGGACTGGCATATCGATTTCGCAGGATCATCTGTTTATTACCATATTCTGCATGGCACGAAAGTAAAAGAGCATTTGATCGTTTTAATGAAATATCTATTTTCTCACTTTAATCCATCTAGGTGTTCTATTTTATCAAGCCAACGCGCTCGAATTTGGCAGCTTACGAGCAGTGGTCCGGGACTGAACTTCAGAACCATACCTGGTTGGGAGACATGGTCGATGAGGTTTATAAAGTTGAACTCTCGGAGGGTAACACCATGATTATTCCGACGGGATGGATACACGCTGTTGTAAGTACTGCCACTTACATCCCAAACATTTTTTATATTAAGTTTCAATTAGTATACACCAGTGGACACATTAGTGTTTGGAGGGAATTTCTTACATTCTTATGACGTTGCCACGCGTACGAAACACCTCTATTCCTAACTTCCTCGTCGCTAATTTTGCAGACAGAACTGAGAGTCAGGGGCATCGAGATCGCTACGCAAGTGCCGAAAAAATTTAGGTTTCCAATGTTTTCGAAGTCAGTCATCCAAGCACGATAAGAGATAAGTCATCGTACTAACACGCTAATGCAGACTTTGTTGGTATGTGGGCGACAGATACCTGCGGGACCTGAAATCCCAATCTGGATTCTCTTGTCATCCTCGCGTGCTTTCTTCCATCGCTGTGCTAGCAGACTTTTTGGTATCGGAGGTGCGAATTCTGGAGAGAGGTAGTGAACAAGCTAAAAAGGAGGTGAAGGACCAAATCCCAGCCGATCGCATTAAAGACGCACCAGCGATGGCAAGGGAGCTTCGTTGGAGGATAAAGCTAGCCTCTGGATACCTAAGCGACGATGAAGGGGGGACTCGCAAATCGAAAGCCGTTGCAGCGTATCCCTCTGTCAATGGCACCAAACGAAAACGGATCGACGCTGAAGAAATCGCTGATGATGCCGAGGGCCCATCTAACCGTTTTAAAAATTTCAAGCCGAAGTCTTGGGATGCTGTCCTTCAGAAGGTGGATGAACTAAGGAGAAAAGATAAAGCTTCAAGACCTCGACATGACCCCTCATGGACGCAGGTATGGCTTGCTGACAGGCAGGGTGCGGAGGATATCGTTGAAGAAGCTGAGGTTAAGACATGTCGGGAAGTGGTGGTGAAGGTTCGACACACTGCTAAAGGAATAGAACGTCAGCGTATCGAGCGTCAGGTAGAGGATTGGGTCTGGAACGGCGACGATAGAATGTCAGATTAGTCGGGTTGTATTGGATAGTATCGGTTAGGATTGCTTGAGGGTCTCAAGTTTTATGGCTAGTTATACTTGTATATATTTTGAAAAAATGAGAGGACCCAATTTTGCTTGAAATGATATCATTGCTTCACGGTTGCCTTGTTGCATGGAGGGCCTGATGCTTGAAGCTTTAACAGATAATTGTTAGAAGGCCGAGATCTAACATATTGTACTTAAGTTGGCGGTTAAAAGAAACCCACCATTGATCGTGAGAAATACTGCAGACTGTTGTGACATACTTGTGGACGATGATACTGTCATTTCTTCACTGCTGCTTCTACTCTCCAGGTTGAGTTTCATTTACTTTCTCTCAGTTTTCAACTATCATTGCGGATAGTGAGTAGATTATTGTGGCCTTATATCTGCTACTGATACTTTTGAAGGAGACCCAGTTGTGATGTCAAACGTAAACCCAAGTGGACGAGATGTTCGACCTTCCTCACCCTCGCAACAATCATACCGTTCAAATGCCCGCAGAAATGCCGTTCAACTGGATGGCCAAGCATCTTGGACTCCTGGATTGGTCTCCATTCCAGATGATCTTTCATATGAGCCATCACTAAGGCCTCCACCACGTAAGTTTACCTAGAGTGACGCCCTTTCAATTGCTGTAGCATTATTACTGATCAATTTCGATGGTACTTGCAGCCCTAATGCAACATAACAACCGCTCAGTACCTTCTTTGCCTTCTCAACAACCTCCTCAGTACTCAGAGCACTCAGAGTATGCTGGTGATACAGCGGCACAACCATTTGATCCAACTGCTTCCCTCGATACGTTTTCAGCTTTGCGTGTCACCGATCCCGTCCCTCGTGGTACGAGTGCAATGTCTCACGTCTCTGACCCTATTCAAAGAGCTCCATCATCATTATCGATGAACTCATTGCAGAGTTCGAGTCGCGGTCATGCACAGCCAAGATATGCTGCATTATCCTCCCCTCCCAACAATTTTCGTACACCTTACCCAATCACTTCCTCAGAAAGTCGCTCTTCAGACCTTTCATCCGTTCATTCAAAGGATAGTCGAAACAGCCAGAATGCCAACGATCCTTACGATGCTAATCTGACTAATGGATATCATTCACCTGATAGTGTCAGCTCTCCATCTTCTCAGTTTCAGGGCTATTCTCAGCACTCTTGGCAACCCTCGCGTTCAGATAGTTTCAATCTTCTTTATGTTGCTGCTTCCGACGTTCTCGGGATGGGCCCTCCGCCCCGCGGAAGTCTTCCATCCATGATCACACAGCCATCTGGAAGCAGCTTCTCTGCCGATCACCCTTATGTCGCCAATCAAGCGCAGTTACCCTCTGTTCATTCAGCCTCATATGATACAACCTCTGGACATCTTCCCGTTCAGACGTACTCCGAGACCTCCGCTCTACCACCACCACCGGCTAACCATGTATATGCTGCAGATGCCGAGGATATCGAGCTCCGGCCTCCAATACAGCGTGCTGGAACGTCCGCATCAGTGACTTTATCTACACATAAATCGAAGGCGATCGATCTAAGCGCCCCGCCATATACGAAAGAATATATTGATCAATATCGTCAACGTATTAAGGCGGACAAGGATCCCGAGGCTCATTTCTTATATGCCAAATATCTTATAGATGCTGCGAAGAAAATCCGTGCCACCGCTAAGGACCAACGTGCTGCAAAAAAGTATAGTGAAGTGCTTATTGGCGAATCGTTGAAGGTTATTCGACGTCTCGCGACACAAGGAGAAGCATACGACGAGGCCCAATTTTTCTTAGCAAATTGTTATGGGACAGGATCACTTGGTCTCCAAGTCGATCACGAACGAGCCTATCATCTGTATCTCCAGGCTGCAAAGCAAAACCATGCCGCAGCATCGTATAGGGTTGCTGTTTGCAATGAGATCGGCGCAGGTACTAGACGAGAACCTCCCCGAGCTGCAGCTTTTTATCGCAAAGCAGCATCATTAGGAGATACGGCTGCTATGTACAAACTCGGGATGATTTTACTTCATGGATCATTAGGAGAGCCGAAAAATCCACGAGAAGCAGTCAACTGGCTAAAACGAGCGGCGGAGCAAGCCGATGAAGATAACCCACATGCCTTGCATGAGTTAGGTCTGCTATTTGAACAGCCTAATTCCACCTTGGTCCCTTATGATCCTGCCTATGCGAAGAATCTATTTACGCACGCCGCTCAGCTCGGATATACTCAGTCTCAGTACAAGCTGGGTCAATGTTACGAATACGGATCATTAACATGTCCCGTAGATCCGAGGCGTTCTATAGCCTGGTATACGAAGGCGGCCGAAAAGGGGGACTCAGAGGCTGAGCTTGCCCTCAGTGGTTGGTATCTTACAGGTAGTGAGGGGGTTTTGAAGCAGAGTGATTCTGAAGCATATTTATGGGCACGGCGCGCCGCCAATAAAGGGTTAAGTAAGGCAGAATATGCAGTTGGGTATTATGCTGAAGTTGGAATTGGTATCAAGCAAGACATCGAGTTTGCCAAACGATGGTACATGCGAGCTGCAGGTAAGACCATTGTGACAAATGTTGGGTTCATATACGGAAATTGATTTCGCCTATTATAGCCCAAGGAAACAAACGTGCTATGAATCGCCTGACAGAAATGAAACGTATGGGCAGCAAACGAGCAAATTTTGCTCGACCCACGCGACAGCAAGCGAAGGATGAATGCGTAATTTCATAGGTAATTGTATCAAGCGCTGGGAATGGCTTGGATGCTTCTCGACATGGGGTGTGGGTACGGTTATGGAGAAGAAATGGTGTATGGTGATGTGCAGCTAGTATTTACCTGCGTGGATGGGCAATATGACTGGAAGGTACATTAGATCGAGTTTCCTATCAGGATTCAAGACGCTATGCTATTGATGGTTTGATCGATGTCTAATGTTGTATGCTTAAAAGGCTGTGACAAACTTGCAACTGCAGAGTTAGCTGAGATGGCTTAATGCTACTTACGTTGCCAAATCGCTACTTCATAAAGTGAACTAGGCCATAAAACATTCTACTAGTAGGAAGTGATTTATCTACAGTTGAACCTCCCTTGACCCATACTGCTTGTAATCCATGACCTCTCATACCTACCCCATGGATTTTTTGGTCCATCAACCTGGTTTGCAAGGATTTCGACACCATAACCCATAGCCATCGGTCAGCAAAATCCATACTTTTATTGTCATATTATTGGTACCGAGTATACAGAACAGATAAAAAGCTTAACTGAACATATTAGATCTACTGCAATGGATTACATAAATATGTTCTAAAATTCAAACCTTGCTTTCTCTTCTTTCTCATGGGTCATGGCTCTAACTAAGCTTCTCGATATCCTTAAGAAAGGCATTGCAATTTGTAAAGAATATTTCAAGGACCGAAGAGACAATCTTGCAACATGGCTAGCAGAAAACAAATCAATTTCATCTTCAGATGAGCCACAGTGGCTTGATAACAAAGCCAACCTGCATTACTAAATCATGGAATTTCTTTTTTGGTGTTGTATGTGAAGAGATTGGATTTTATTGGATTTGAGCAGAGGCTGCAGGGGGTTCACAGGCTGGAGTGGTCAAAGCTGCTTGGCCTGCATGTTGCTGTAATGGCATAAACTGAGAAGTCAACACAACTTTAGTGTTACGGCGATTAGCCTAGTCAAAGGTTTCAAAGTGAAGTTCGGTGTTTCGTTGTTCATTCGATGAAGACACGTGTCCAGATATGGAACACTGTCAAGTCACTAAGTCTCTGTCTAGGAGAAGCTTAGGTTTGATGAGCCTCAAGACAACGTCTTTTAGAGGTTTTGAGCGAGTTCGGAGTTCGATGAGGAAGATGCTAAGCTATATTTGCCTAGGTCAAGCTAAAGAACTATACTAAGGTACATAGTACTACTTATAGTAAACTATGATGGTCTGTGCGCCATGTACTAAGTATAACTACTGTTGTCGTTGGCTAGTCTAAATATAACTGTACACATGTTTGATCACTATCAAAGGAAAAGAAAGTTGCATAGTGGGTACAAATAACCAAGTAAGAATTTGTAACATTACCCCCTCCTTATGATTGAGTTCTCCAAACTCAATGTGGTTCTCCGGTCATGTTGGCGATGGCATCGTCAGGAAAGTCGTAATTCCAATCGTCTTCATAGTCTGGGAGATCGAAGTAAGGACACTGTTTGGGGTAATGCCCTGGGGCCTTTCGATGACAGTGTGGACACCAAAACTTGGGGCAGTGTGATTTGTAATGCCTGATTTGATGGCATCCGTAACACTCTGCGCTGGTAGGCCTTCTTGGTCTAGGTGTGTCGGGTCTGCGTCTGGGAAGTCATCGACCACGACTGCTCGTTGTTGAAGTCAAAGCTTCTTCTTCAACGATGATAGGAAAGTCGGGGTGGTCTCCTGGTGAGACTTCTTGATTGTAGGGTATAGTCAGTTTCTTTACTGTGGTTTGTCGTTTCTGTGGTTTAATAAATTCCCATAGTCCACATTGTATAGCGGAGTCAAGGGCTTCATCAAGGTTTTTGTTTTGTTTTTGTAATAGCTGTTGGGTATCTTCTGCTTGGTTCCTCATCGCAAAGATGGTGTCAATGAGGGCCAAGAGAGTGTCGTTGCCATGTCGATTAATCTGTCTTTGAACATGATGGTCAAAGTACGGAGTGTTTAACATGCTCTTGCATTGGCTGCTAATGGATTCCAGGTTTGTGGCGGAAGAGGTGTCATTCAGGTTGAAGTTTGTGGAGTTGGGTGAGGACATTGTGGGTTTGGTTTAGACGAGTGCTTTGTGTGGTGGTTGTCTGTTTTTCATCATAGTTGCACTTTGTCTTTATATCCCTTTAGGATATCCGGGGAGTTCTGGAGATTTGACTCGGGAACCCATTCATTGGATGCTGTGGGATAACCAACCCATTTCACGAGGTACTGCATGCCTCATCCTCGTTTCCGATGTCCAATGATTGCTTCTACTTCGTATTCTTCAGCTCCGTCAACTAGATCAGGAGGTGGTTCAAGGAAGTTTGGTCCATGTGCTTCGTTTTCACAATAAGGTGATAGAAGTCCAGCGTGGAAAACAGGGTGGATTCACCATTGATCAGGGAGTTTCAGTTTGTACGTCAGGGGTCCTAGTACTTTTTTGATGATGAAAGGTCCTTCACGTTTTGGGGCGAGTTTCTGTGTTTGGTATGGTAACTTGAGGTTCTTGGCCTCAAGCCAAACTTTCTGTCTGATGGTAAAGGGTTCGAAGTTCTTCCAATTCCGTTGTAACACCATTTGTTGTGCTAGTTCATGCATTGCTGCGGCTTCTTCTCGGGTTTGTTTCAGGGTGTCCATGCGTTGTTCCACGCTTGGTATGTTCATTTGATTGGTGATTCCAGGAATAGATTTTGGATTGTACCCCATCATGAGGAAGAATGGGGTTTGTTTTCTTGCGGAGTGTTCTCGGTTGTTATGAGCGAATTCTGCCATTGGTAGTAGGTTTCTCCAGTTCTCTTGATTGTTTGAGCAGAACATTCAGAGATAGACTTCGACTTCTTGGTTGACTCTTTCAGTTTCTCTGTCGGTTTGAGGGTGATAAGCCGTGCTCATGATTAGTTTGATTCCTAGGAGTCTTCCAAGTTCTTGGAAGACATTGGCAGCAAATCGAGGGTCACGATCTGAAAGAATTTGTTGTGGGAGTCCGAATTGTCTGTACACATGGTCTAGAATGAGGTTTGCAATTCCAAGAGCGTCAATTTTCTTGTTGCAAGGAATTAAAATTACCCCCTTTGTAGATGAATGGTCGACCACGACCAATATTGAGTCATCCCCGTTATTTTCAGGTAGATCAGTGACAAGATCCATTGTAATGTGTGAAAACAGATATGTTTCTGTTGGTGCTTTGATCAGTGTAATTGGTGGTGATGTTGGGTGTGTGTTAACCTTCATTTGTTGACAGGATGCACATCCTTTGACATATTTCTTTATGAAGGTGTACATTCCTGGCCACCAATATTTGCGTTTTACAAGTTCAAGTGTTCCATATTGTCCGGGATGTCCTGCTGGTTGTGAGTCATGATATTTTTGTATTATATTTCTTCGTAGTTCTTCGTTTGGTGGTATGTAGCATTTATCTCGGAAGAATAAAATGCCATCTTTGACTTTCCAATCAGACAGTGCTGATTTGATTGGGGGTATTCCGCCGGTTTTAAGGGCTGTCATTGCGTCGGTCATGAGTTCATCCTTCATGGTGTTTTTGGCAATGATTCTGTGGAGTTTGGTGTTGATGGTTTTAATGAATAGGTGGTCTGGGAGCATGACCACATCTTCATTGTCCGTGTCTTCTTCAGGGCAGAGATCTTCTTGTCTTGACAGAGCATCTGATTGGACCATTTTTGATCCTGGGACGTGGATCAGATTGAGGTCAAATTCTGATAAGAACAGACTCCATCTTGCTTGGTGTCTATTCAATTTCTGTGCTGTTCGAAAATATGTCAGGTTCTTGTGGTCTGACAGGATTGTTGTTGGGAATGGAGCTCCAAGAATGTAGTGACGCCATGTTTTGAGAGCTCTTACTATTGCTAAGAGTTCTCTGTTGTATATTTCGTAATTTCTTTCTGGTGCAGAAAAGGAGTGAGAAATATATCTGCAGGGGTGCCAATCTCCATTAATATCCTGTTGTTTAAGGACTCCACCTGTTGCCCATTTGGAAGCATCTGATTCGATGAGAAACGGTTTGTTGGTATCGGGAATAGCCAATACCGGTTTCTCAAGGAATTTTTGTTTCAGATTGTCAAACACTTGTTGGCATTCAGGGGTCCATTCAAACTTCTTGTCTTTCTTGGTAAGATTGTTCAAGGGTCATGCCATTTCTGAGTAATGTCCAATGAATTTCCGATAGAAGTTTCCAAATCCAAGGAAGGATCGTACTCCTTTTACCATTGCCAGGGTTTTCCAGTCTTGTATTCCTGCTAGTTTTGCAGGATCCATGGCAATGATTCCTGGTCTGATAACAAGACCAAGGAAGTTGATTTCCTGTGTGTCAAACTTGCACTTTTCAGGTTTCAGATACAAGTTGTGTAGTTGTAGTCGTTCCAAGACACGAATTGTTTGTGCTTGATGTTTGTCTGGATTTATTGAAAATATTAGGATGTCATCCATGTAGATGACCATCCATCCTTTGTCGATCATGTCTTTGAAGGCATCATTCATGAATGCCTGGAAAGTTCCGGGGGAGTTGCATAGTCTGAAGAACATGACTGTAGGTTCATAGAGTCCTCGATTGGTCTTGAAAGCAGCTTTCCATTGATCTCCGTCTTTGATTCGGACATTGTTGTAGCCATTTCAAAGGTCCATTTTGGAAAAGATTGTGGCACCTTTTAGTTTATCAACAAGATCACTCACCAAAGGTAATGGGTAAGTGTTTTTGACTGTTCTGTTGTTTAGGTACCAATAATCTTGACAGGGTCTGAATGCTCCTTCTTCTTTCTTTGATACAAAGAAGAAGGGAGAGGCCATTGGAGACTTTGAAGGTCGTATGTAACCTTTTCTGAGGTTTTCTTCAATGAATTCGTCCTGTAGTTTCTGTTCAGCTGGTGTTAATGAATAAATCTTACAATCTCGTGGAGTGAATTCCGGTTTTAGATCTATGGCATGGTCATATGGTCGCAGTTCAGGGAATTGTTCTGATGCTTTCTTCTCAAAGACTGATTTGAATTCGTGATATTCTTTGGGGATCAAGTCTTCGATGGGCTTCTTCTCCTTTTTCTCAGCTTGTTGGGCAATGGTTTGAGAAACTGAAGTTTTTGCTCTGATTGCAGTATATTTGAGGGTGTCTGGGGTTGATTCGGTGATTTCCATGATAGTTGCAGTATTATCTCCATTGATGAAGGCATTGATGAGGAGAGGTTCTTCTTCTTCAGTTTCTTCTATGGTGATTTTTCTGGGTATGACCGGGGTGGTGATGGTGATCTTCTTCCTTTCTGCATCCCTTGCTCTTTGTCTTCTGACGATTTCAGAAAAGTCAGGTTTAATTTGAGAAGGGATAATTTCAAGGGTCCATTTTTGCCAATCAATTGTTGGGTTTACCTGGGATAACCAGGGTAGTCCAAGGATCATTTGTTCTTTGCCAAGGCTGGATATTAAAAACTGAGTTCAAAGTTTTGTTCCTCTGATGTGGAGATTCTGCCAGGTAAAATGTGTGATTTTTCCCTTTTTGTTCCTGGTTCCGTTGATGTTGTAGACAGTGATGGGTGTGGCAAGAGGTTCCATTTTTAGATCATGTTTTTGAGCAAACATCTGATCTAAGAAAATTCCTCCTGCTCCAGAGTCAATAAGGGGTTTTGTTCCAACTTTTCTCTCAGTAATTGTAGCTTTGATATTCATGGAATTTCAATTTCTTGTAGCTACAATTACATTTGAGATAGTGATAGGAGGTACTTGCATTGGCTTAGTCCTCCTCTTTAAAAATCCGCTTCTTCCATCTGTTTGTAGACGTCTTCTTTGTTGACTTCTGAGACTTCTGCCATAATAGCTCTAATGCGAGCATAGGCATCTTTGCTTCCTGTTTTCTTGACAGGAGCCGGGGTTGGTGTGTTCTGTGAATTACCCAAGAACTTGGTACAGTCTTGGGATAAGTGTCCTACTTCTCGGCATCGGAAGCAGGCACCTTTCTTCATCAGGTTGGTTCATTGTTCATCTGTGAGTTGAGCGATGGAGATCTTGTCTATGTCCATGGCGTTTGGGTCGCGTGTTGGGGTCGGTGTATATCATGGGATGTGGAATTGTCTTCCACTGTTCTGGTTTGGGGTTCCTTTCTGTGTTCTAAGTCTGTTGGCAATAGCAACCCCTTTTTGATAATTGTTATTGAATTGGGATGCCAACTTGTACCAGCCACTGATTGTGGCAGGGACAGTTTCTCGGTCATGGATTTTTGTGAGAAGACTAGGCTTCAATCCTTCCATGAAATATTTGATGAGTGCTGCGTCTTCTTTGATTCCTGATTCAGCAGCAAGGACTTTGAAGTCTGCTATGAATTCATCAGCTGTCTTTGTCATCTTCAGGTCTTTCAGCTGGAGGCGTGCTTCTCCTGCTGTATCCGAAGGTTCGAAAGTTTCTTTGAACTGCTGAAGGAAATCAGTGTAAATTGGGAATCCGTTGGTTGCATACTCCTTGAATTTAAGGAGCTTCCATTTGCTGGCAGATCCTCCCCTCATATATGATAATACAAAGCAGATTTTCTTTGCGTTGTCGTTGTAGGTCTTCTCATTTCCTGAAAGATAAATCCCTGTTTCCAGGAGAAAGTCTTCAGTCTTTGTTTGGTTTCCATCAAATATAAAGGGTGCTCCAAATTTGATCTCTTTGTTGAAACTGTTCGTGGTTGTTCGTCCAATGGTGGTGTCGGTCATTTCAACATTCAGTGATATGTATTGTTGTTTGGGGGTTTCTTCAATTCCAATGTCAATGGCACTTGGAGGTGGTGTGTCGGGGTCTGGGGTCAGGTGTTCTGGGGATTCGTACGTTGATTCTTCGGAGTCAGAGTTGGATACTCTGAATCGAGATGTGGTGTCGAAGGGTTCTGTGGATGTCTGTCTTGGATAAGACAGACAATATGTTTAGCTTGACCTTTTGTTATGGTGATTAGCCTAGTCGAAGGTTTCAAAGCAAAGTTCGGTGTTTCGTTGTTCGTTCGATGAAGACATGTGTCCAGATATGGAACACTGTCAAGTCGCTAAGTCTCTGTCTAGGAGAAGCTTAGGTTCGATGAGCCTCAAGACAACGTCTTTTAGAGGTTTTGAGCGAGTTCGGAGTTCGATGAGGAAGATGCTAAGCTATATTTGCCTAGGTCAAGCTAAAGAACTATACTAAGGTACATAGTACTACTTATAGTAAACTATGATGGTCTGTGTGCCATGTACTAAGTATAACTACTGTTGTCATTGGCTAGTCTAAATATAACTGTACACATGTTTGATCACTATCAAAGGAAAAGAAAGTTGCATAGTGGGTACGAATAACCAAGTAAGAATTTGTAACATTTAGGCACCAAGGAACTTGCTTCTTGTGCTGGAGTAGTCTGTGATGTCAGAGCCATTGCAGGTGTCTATAAAGCTTGTTCAGTTGATGTAACCTGTGATGCTGTCAAGAACCAAATTCCCAATAGATTTAGGGACTATTACTTAAGAAAGGGGTTGTATGCATGGTAGTGCTATGTCAGAAATATCAGTAGTGTTGGAAACAGGTTCCAACTTATAATACTGGTCAAAAGGAACTGTTGGCTTCAGCTTATGTGCTGCACCCTTCCAGTTCTTGTGGGTTCAACTTAACAGAGTGATCCACATATCAGAAGAATGTACTGCAGGGTCAGAAAGGTCATTAGAGATGACCAAGCATTAGTGACAACTAGAGACTAAGTCTAGTGTTGAGAGTGAGGAAGACTAGTCAACAAAAGTTAAACTAGAAGTGAGAGCAGAAGAATCAGAGGAGGGTTGAAGACAAGAGTGAACCAGAAGTCTTAGTCAATATTTAGATTAGAGTCTATGGTACGTAGTAAGACTACATAAATACTTGTAAATTGACTGTAATGGTGAAAGCACAAGTGGCAACATTATTGTAGCAAGTAATAATAAAGTCTTTCATATAATAAAAAAAGTAGAAGCAGAAGTGGAATCATAACTGAGCAGAAGGGTATTTGGATATGCTATTGTAAATAGTGAGTATCATAGTAACAGAACAATAGCTCATAGTAATGAGTAAATGGAAAGAGCAGAAAGATAGCAAAAAGGTAGTGGAAGTGTAATAGAGTGTTAGAAACATGGCAGAAAGATTTCATGGATATAGCAGATGCAGCAGCAGTGTCACGAACCAAACCGGAGGCGTCCCGGAGGTCACGTGATTCTCGAGTCCTGAAGATGGAACAAAGACAGAGTACCGAGGCGTAACTTGGAGGGCACCTGAATGAGTCGGAGGTGTAAGGACATAACCCTATGGAGACCAGGACTTGGCTTCAGCTTATAAGAAGCTGCACCT